>CM059226.1:12141494-12438994 GCA_030347435.1 Clarias fuscus
GACACAGACACACACACACCCTCTGCACATCCTACACAAATGATGACTGGCCCAGGCAGTTGCTTGGAACTATATTTAATATTGATTTAATAAACTACAGAAGAGCAATAGCAACAGTTTTTACAATCTAAACAATGAAATACTACAGTGGCAGTACTAAATAAAGTACTAAATAAAGTCAGATATAATGGAAACCGGGGAATCAATGGGAAAAGGTTAATTTTTTTTTCAGTACTTTGCTGCATATAAAAGAAACTCACATTACAAGCAGAACTCACCAGATCATGATTCAGTATGTTTACATGCATAATTAAGTCCATTGTCAACACTGGCGTTTTCTCCCGGATTCTGCTGTGTGTGTGTTTGTGTGTTGTACTTGGCATTTTAACAAACACTTGTTTTAACAGATTCAGGAATGAACTCTTCTATGTTGTTGATAACTGTCATCCCTTTCCTATTTTTACAGTTAGTGAAACGGCACCCTGCTAAATATATTATATAATGATTGTTGTGTGGAATGTATTTTCTTTATTTCTTCGAGAAGTTGTTCAACAGGTCTAAAAGGTTTGTATAAATCAGGTGATTTGCGCTGGGCATATCTGGCTGTTAACCACATATTTCAACTATTGAATCCACAATTTAAAGCTTACCTCTTTTGTTTCTCATGTCGTTCATTTTAGCAATCATTATTTGCTGCTCGATTTCCTCCCTGAGATCTTCCTGTTTCTTGTTAAGCATTTCTTTGGTTCCATGCAGTTGGTGAATGGCCTGCTGAGGAATCATAGTGGCTTCTTTCTGATAACTGCTGTACGTTATATTTTAGCTCTGTTTATTTAATCCAGAAGTTTTTGTGAAGTCTAGTGAATGCGGTGAAGAGGTGACAATCCTAAATGTCCACCTTCCAAATTGGAGGTCTGTACAGTTATCCCTCGCGCTTACGCTTTGGGTTGGGTTTAAAATCATTTGCTGAGGCACAGCTAAATTGACATGTGCACAACCAATTGCATGGTTTTCCAAGTGTTCCAAGAAATTCAGGTTCACCATGTTTCTTCTGTAGCTGGCAACCCCACCGCATAACTTCCACAGAAACGATGGCTATATCTCCAGGGTGGGAGTATCCGTCGCCTGATGTGCCAGATGGCACGTCACTAACTCTTCTCTTTTCATGTTTCTTCCGTCATACACACTGATTTTATTCTCTCATTTTAATGTCCTTTTACAAACTTGAATTAGCTGGTTGTGGGAACTGAATACACTGATTGGTAGGTTAGCAGTTCAAGTCCCAGCTCCACCCCGTCTGCTCCAGAGATAACATACAATGGCTTCTCCTGCAATATGACCTCAGCCTTCTAACAAAGCTCGGATATGAGAACAAATAATTTCACTGTGCAAGTAATGCACAGTATAGGTGTAAAAAATATTTATTTAGATTTATTTAATATTGTCAAAAACAGTTTTTATTATTTTAATAAACAAATTAAATACTGAAATGTTAATCTTTCGGCTACTCTTAAAATCGAAATATCTCAGATTATATATCAGCTTTTCTACTTATGCTGTTACGGACATACAGACTCAACAGACAATGATCTTATGAAACACGAACGGGTGTTTTATTGACAGTTTATGGATGATGGTAAACAGATAATGGAAAGAGCCGAATAGTCTTAACTGTGGAGATGACGGAGCTGGTGGGCGAGTGCTGACAAAACGTGAAAATGGCACACAAACACGAACCAGGAGACGAGACGAGATGAACAACACGGAGTAAAGCTTGCGGACAGGTGTGTGACGGAGTCTGTTTCCATTTGTGTGGTCAGACGCTGAGTGAGGGGAACTCAGGTGATTGGGAACGGAGATTGAGGGTGGAGCCTGGTGTTTCCGTGACAGAACCCCCCCCCCCTCCACGGACCGCTCCTGAGGGCCGCTGGACCTGTCGCTGGGGTGGACGACCCCTTCCTCTTGGAGCAGGTATTTGTGGGTGTTGTTGATGGAATTCCCTGAGGAGGTTTGGGTCAAGGGTCAAGGGTCAAGGGTCAACTCCTCTCGTCAGGGCCGTACCCCTCCCAGTCGACAAGATATTCGAGACGACCACCGCGGCAGTGGGACCTCAGGATTTCTTTCACAGCGTAGATCGTTCTGTCCTCTAGTTCCAGTGCCGGGCGGGGGTTCGTCTCCAGGACCAGACTCTGTGGACACAGGAAAACTGGGTGAGTGATAAGGTTTAAGTAGTGAGACGTGAAAGGTAGGGTGAATCTTATATGTGTGCGGGAGACTTAACTTATATGTGACGGGATTGATCTGTGCGAGAATGGTGAAGGGACAGATGAATCAGGGACTCAGCTTCTTAAAGAAGGCTTTCCAGAAAGGCTTAAAAAAGGCTTTCCAGAACCTGGAGATAAATTGGGGTCCTCAGTCGGAAACGATGTCTTCTGGAATGCCGTAAAGTCTAAAAACCTGGTTAAAGAGCGTTTCGGCCGTCTCTTTGGCTGAGGGGAGTTTTGGTAATGGAACTAGGTGGCAGGATTTGGAGAATCGATCGATGATTACCAGGATGCAGGTATGGCCTTCGGAACGAGGGAGGTCGGTGACGAAATCCAAGGTGGGACCAGGGACGCCGGGGAACTGAAAGAGGTAATAACTTTCCTGCTGGCAGATGTCTGGATGTTTTGGTGGTGGCGCAGTCCCGACATCCCCTCACATACCTTCTAACCTGTTCGGCCATGTTGGGCCACCAGAAGCGTTCTTCTAGTAGTGAGAGGGTTTGATTCATCCCAGGGTGACCAGTGCCCATTGATGGATGCGCCTGATGGAGGAGGGTTTCCCGTTGCATGAGAGGAACATAGAGACGACCAGCTGGACAGTATGGTGGAGGGGGTTCGGTTGTCATAGACTGACGAACTTTACCTTCGATCTCCCCTGAATCGGAGAGACAAACAGAGTTGAGGGGAGAATGTGTTTGGGTGTTCCCGGAATGTCCTCTGCATCATAGTGGCGAGAGAGAGCGTCAGCTTTGACATTCTTGGTTCCTGGTCTATAACTGATGGTAAAGCGGAAATGGGTAAAGAATAGTGCCCACCTGGCTTGTCGTGGGTTGAGGCGTTTGGTGTCCCGCAGATATTCCAGGTTCCGGTGATCCGTTAAGACCAGGAAAGGGTGTACGGCCCCCTCCAACCAGTGTCGCCATTCCTCTAATGCCAGCTTGATTGCCAGGAGCTCTCGATTCCCGATATCATAATTCCGCTCGGCGAGTGACAGCTTTCGGGAGAAGAAGGCACAGGGATGGTATTGAGGAGGTTTCCCCTGCTGCAAGGAGAGAGATGCTCCAACTCCGAATCGAGACGCGTTGACTTCTACCAGAAATGGTCTGTTGGGATCTGGGAGAACAAGGACAGGTGCTGATGCGAATGCCCTTGGGAGTGTGACCATGGCCGTGGTGGCTTCAGCATTCCAGACAAGGGCCTTGGGCTTGCCCTTCAGGAGATCGGTGAGGATGAATGAACTGTAATCTTGGATGAACCTTCGGTAGAAGTTGGTGAAACCCAGAAAGCGTTGCAGCTGTTTAATGTTGGTTGGGATCGGCCAGGTCCGAATGGCATCCACCTTCCCTTCATCCATTTTGATCCCTTGCTGACTGATGTGATAGCCCAAGAACTGCATGGAGGATTGGTGGAAGGCACATTTTTCAGCTTTCAGGAACAGGTGATGTTGTCTGAGTCTCCGGAGAACCTCGACCACATGAATGCGGTGCTCCGCCTCGCTCCTGGAGTAAATGAGTATGTCATCGATGTAAATGATAACAAAAACGATCGGAACACCTCATTCATGTAGCCTTGGAACATGGAGGGGGCATTGACAAGGCCATAGGGCATGACCAGATATTCGTAATGACCTGCGGGTGTGATGAAAGCCATTTTCCACTCGTCCCCCTCAGTATCCGGATGAGATTGTAGGCGCTCCGGAGATCCAGCTTTGTGAAGATGTGCGCCCCTCTGAGTTGCTCTAGAGCCGTCAGGACAAGAGGGAGCGGGTAGCTGAACTTCACTGTGATTTGATTAAGGGCACGATAATCAATGCATGGGCGGAGCCACAAAGAAGGAACTCGAAGCAGCAGGGGAGGTGGTTTGCCGGATATATCCTTGTTGAAGAGCCTCCTCAATGTACTTCTCCATGGCTTTCTGCTCTGGAATGGATAGAGAATAGATCTTCCCTTTGGGCACTGGTTCACCTGGACGGAGGTCGATGGCACAGTCCCATGGCCGATGAGGTGGCAGCTGCATGGCTCGCTTAGGACAGAGCACGTCTCTGAAATGGGAGTAGCACTCTGGGATAGTCACACGGGGCTGGTCGGAGGGACTCTCCACAGATGTGGTGTTAACGGAAATTATGGGTTTTACCTGTAGACATTGACTCATACATCCCGACCCCCACTTCAGGATCTCTCCACTTTCCCAAGAGTGGATGGGTTTGTGCTCGATGAACCACGGACGTCCTAGAATGATATCGGAGGTGGATCGTTCCAGAACCAGAAATTCAATGTGTTCCCGATGTAGCCAACCCACTTGCATGTTGATAGGCAGAGTGGTGTAACGTGCCCATCCCCCGGTGACGCAACATATCTTGAACTCGGTTGGGTGCAGGAGATGTGTTTAAATTAAATGGAGTCCAGTTTGTTCCTGGAGGCTCAGGTAGACTGTAAGAAAATCCAGTCCTAAACTATCGAACGACTGAAGTCACAGGTCGTTCCATAAGGTGAATATATATTTAGTGTAATGTGCAAGCAGGGATTCCAGCAGGGATTCCAGCAGGACTAACTATAACAGCATAACTAAAAGGGAGAGCCAGAAGGAAACACAGACATGAGGGCTCCCTGAGATGTAAAACAACCAATCACCTCACCATCAACAAACCTGAGTGATCAATGAGAGTGGGGAAGACAGCATCTAAACATACCAGTTCACCATAATACTCTACGTCCATGAGTCCCCCAGATCTGATCCTTTACCTAAGGCTAATCTATTTACAAAAATGCTGCGCTAAATAAATAGGTTTTTAGCCTAGACTTAAACACTGAGACTGCGTCTGAGTCCCAAACATTAATAGGAAAACTATTCCATAACTTTGGGGCTTGTAAGAAAAAGCTCTGCCCCCTGAATGATGCTTTGATGTGATAACCTGATCATTCGGTACATCCAAGTCATTATATTGTACACTGATGCTCTTAGCAATACAACAGGTCAAAAGAGCTTGTAAGAGGCTTTGTTGATATCTAATTGGTTTGGGTCTTTAAAAATGGACTTAGAAGCTATTTTAAAGTAATTTACTCTCAAAACAAAAACAAAAAACTTCTAGAGCGCTTAATATTACATTTGTGTGAATATTTTATGCAAATTTTTTTAGTTCTTCGTTGCTGTTTTGTTGTTGTTTTTTTGTCTATCTTTATGTACAGTATTTTTATTATCTGCTATTGGTTTTCTTGTACAATTAAAAACCAAACAAGCAAACAAAACCTACCTAGAACCTTTAGTTTTTTTTGTTTGTTAGAGTGTGATCTTTTCCATGCTTATGATTGGCCAACATCACTCTACTTTAAGGGGCTATTGTTTTTTGTGACAAATATTTTTTAAGAATCAATATGCTTTTTTTTATCAAATATCCTTTCATACTCTATTTCATTTGGTGGGAGTAAAGCATCATTATGGTATTTTCTGACCACCATGAAACATGACTATGAAGAGGTCAGGCACAGAAATATACTGATTCACAGTGATTCAGTGTCAGCCCTGGAAAGCATCAGGATGGTGACAGCCAGGAATTGACTAGGTATAGCAAAATTATAACATTTATGTGCATTCCAGCTCACATGGGCATCCAGGGAAACAAAGCGGCAAAGGAAGCAGGAGGAGTGATAGATGTTAACATTAAACATCAAAGCCAGAGGGGAAAAACATAATATGTTAAAGGACAAAGCAACAGGAAAAGAGACGCCTGTATGCAATCTAAAACAGAGTAGACTTGGTGAGAAGTAGGGAAACAAAACATAAAGAACCCATAATTATAAGCAGAATGTGAATCGGACACAGTAACCTTAACAGCACAGCACACTCCATTTTATAGGAAAACATCCAACTGGCCAGTGTTAGCAGTGTCATAAGAACCCATACAAATCTCACTTACTCATTGTCTATACCACTTTATCCTGCACAGGAGGTCCTGGAGGTCTATCCTAGGGACGTGGAGTACCAATCCACTGCAGTGCTCATTCACACACTACGGGAAATTTGTGAATGCCAACTAACTTAATCACCCCAGCAATGTTCTCTCTGTTGAGGTCAGGAAAGCGATTCCGCTCCCTGAAGGGCAACACAGAGAGACTGAGGAGGAGCTTCTTCCCGCCGGCGATACAATCTCTTAATCAGTACACCACACAGTACTGATCCATTTTGCACATCTACACATGTTTCTGCACTCACTCTGGACATTCGCCACACTAGTGGTCACTGCACACCTGCACGCTCATGGACATAATGCACATAAGACACTTTAAATATGCACACAAGCCACTTTAAATACGTCACTTTACTGCATATTTGCACACACCTGGACATTCCGTTCTTTTATGTTCACTCCATTCCCACAATTCTATATTTTCTATTGTACAGTTAGATTTTTCTTATTTTTCTTATATCTTCCTATAGTGTATATTTTGTATTATACAGGTATTTAATATTTTATTTTATTTCTTTCTTAGTTAAATTTGTTATCCTTAGTTAAATTTATATATATATTTCTTAAATTTACGTTTGTTTTAATATTTATTTCCTATAGATATTCTTTCTTAGATAAGTAACTTTTATTATTAATAGTGCTTTTTAAGGTCAGGGCAGTTGTCTAAGCATTTCACTGCATATCGTACTGTGTATGACTGTGTATGTGACAAATAAAATTTGAATATGAATAATCTGCAATCTCAACTCACCACTCACAGGGAGAAAATGCAAACTTCATACATACAGACCCTGACGAGGGAATTGAACCTGGACGCTGGAGGTGTAAGGCCACTAAGGATACTAATCAAGTCTAATACAAGCAAGAACGTGAAGCAATGATGGCACTACAAAGGAAATTTGTAAAGGCTGAGGACACTGAGAAAAGTGTTTTAGAGGACTAGGAAGAACGTATCTAATGGGTTTCTTATTATGACCAGAAGGTGGCGGTAATGCAACATACTGAACACCGACCGTCGGCAAAATCCAAGAAAAATAATAAGAAGAAGAGGGTTAAAATGGCGGAATTAGACGTTGGGAAACATTGTCAGGTTGAGTGTTGCAAGCAGAAAGGTCGGAAGTTTTTACAAAATATTCATTTAAATGTGTTCAGATTTAAAAGCTGAATTATTAGTATTAGAGCAAAATAATCTGAACCGTGTTTGTTGTAACGCCACTGTGCTGCTGAGCGGATACTCATGAGTCAGCGTCAGTTATCAGCTAAAGTAACCAGAGATCAGATTTGTTTTCTTCTGATAAAAGAAGTCATTTAGTAGTTTAACTGCATGAGAACAAGTGTGATAAATGTTAAATAAATTGAACCTTTTTTTTTTTCAGTGCAGACTTCCTGCCATTTGTATGTGACAGCTGCTGCGGAGTGTTTTGGTGAGACATTCAGTAAAAGTTTAAAAGGAATAGATTATACTGTACTGAAATGCGTGCCATTGTGAATTACTTTAAAGTTAATTTAGTTTAGCAAATTTGAAGTTACGGATTGGTCATATTTACAGGACATGTGCTCATTATTTATTTGTTTGTTTACTACTTAATAGTCTTGAACACAGAAGCAGGGATTCACACTCCTGCCCAGAGGTAAGAAGTAGTCTGAAATGATCACAGAATTTTATACATCAGTCAGTGGGGAGAATGCAAGGCACACTGAATTAGGATATACCATCTCATTATATATCAGTGAAAGTGAGTTACCATAGTGACTCAACTACACATACTATGCACATGAAAAGTCATCGTAGAACCCCAGGGAACATCTCTGATTGTCTCAAACACACTTTTTTAGTCCCTATGACGACAGGACACCGTTAGTTTTGAGCCCTGGTACATGTGGTGATGTGTGTATAAACAAAATGAATTTACAAACATAAGTCTGTATAAGTAATGATTAACTACAGCAGCAGAAACAAAACAACAGCAACATGAAGTTAGAATTTGGGTTTGGGTTCTTTGGCTGCATTTGCCATGGAATCTGGAGATTAGACCTCTTCTCTGATTTTGTGACATCTGTACTTGAGAATCAGTATATAAATAAAAACCTGGTGCATACATATAAAATCAAATAAGACTGAAGAAATATTTTTTAGAATGGTATTTTGGTGTATATGTTGAAAAACAGAGACGCAGTGAAAAACAAAATGGATAGAAATGCACCTTCCTGGCACAAAAACACTATTCCTATGTCAGGAAGATTCTTTATCTCTGTCAGACATTTCTTTTCATATTCTTTATGATGATCTCACAGTGTAGTGAGTAGTGATTAAGTCTTATGAAGAGTATGACACCTCCCTGTTTGTGTCTGGTAAAGTGCTGATGTTTTATGCGAATTATTAAACAGCGACATCTGGTGGGTTATAACAGGCATAAAGTCCAGTCTTCACTGAATTACTGTCAGTCTGATCCGTGGAAATTAAATGAACAGTAACAACATATCTATGTTTTCATTTAGGTGTTGCATTGGGAAGTATGGGAATGTACAGTATAAATGGGAATTGGGAAGTGAAAGTGAAATTGTTACGATAAACTCCTATTCCATTTTGATGATTTTTTCCCCTCAGGTCTTGGTGAAGCAGAATGTCTTGGAGCCAGGAGTCAGTACATCGTATCCATGCACATTCCATGATTGCAAAGGCAGGGAACTTCTACCTGTAATCTGCCAACATTGTCAAAAACATTTTTGTCTTGCGTATGTATCTTTTTATGTAATTTTGGAAAGTTTATAGAGATATAATCATGTTTTTGTGGTTCTATTTTTTTTATGTATTAAGGTTGTGCTGCTATGCGCTCAGTGGCACGGTGGTAAAGTCCTTTTTTTGTCTGAGTTCGATTTCCAGGTGATGCTGTAGCCTCCCACTGCCGGGGGCCTAGAGACAGCTGATTGGCTGATCTTTCTCAGAGGGGAGGGATGGTAGGCACTCAGTGCTCTTACATCAGTTGTGGCTCACGGGTGTCTGTGAGCGGAAGGAGCGGATAACGCTTTCCTTAAGGCGTGAGCTTGCATTTCGAAAAGATGCAGTTGGCTGGCGACATGTGCCTTGGAGGAAATGTGTTGTAGTAGCCTTGATGGGAGAGTGCTCTAACGATGGGTGGGAATTAGACATGACTAAATTAGAGAGAAACCCCTTCAGAATTTTTGTACAGTGTAGGAAGAGATAAAATTCAGGAAAGACCATTGAATTAGGTGTTTTTGACTGGTAGTGTGTGTGTTCTTACGATGCAGCCTTCTCTACCTTTGATTAAATGGATTATATTTTAGTAAGCAATTTGGTGTCGTTTTATTTTACTTTCTCCTTAGCCATCGGCATCAGGAAGACCATAAGTGTGAGAAGTTGGAGACACCTAAACCTCGGATGGTGGCAACACAGGAACTTGTGCAAAAAATAGTAGGTGAGTCACAACAGTTGCATATATTTGTATTTAATTCAAATTCACTGACTTCATTATATGTAAACTATATATAATATATGTATCTTGTATGTATGTATATGTATCATGTACAGTCGTGGCCAAAAGTTTTGAGAATTACATAAATATTGGAAATTGGAAAAGTTGCTGCTTAAATTTTTATAATAGCAATTTGCATATACTCCAGAATGTTATGAAGAGTGATCAGATGAATTGCATAGTCCTTCTTTGCCATGAAAATGAACTTAATCCCGTAAAAAACTTTCCACTGCATTTCATTGCCGTCATTAAAGGACCTGCTGAGATCATTTCAGTAATCGTCTTGTTAACTCAGGTGAGAATGTTGACGAGCACAAGGCTGGAGATCATTATGTCAGGCTGATTGGGTTAGAATGGCAGACTTGACATGTTAAAAGGTCGGTGATGCTAGAAATCATTGTTCTTTCATTGTTAACCATGGTGACCTGCAAAGAAACGCGTGCAGCCATCATTGCGTTGCATAAAAATGGCTTCACAGGCAAGGATATTGGGCTACTAAGATTGCACCTAAATCAACAATTTATAGGATCATCAACAACTTCAAGGAAAGAGGTTCAATTCTTGTTAAGAAGGCTTCAGGGGCGTTCAAGAAAGTCCAGCAAGCGCCAGGATCATCTCCTAAAGTCAAGTCAAGTCAATTTTATTTATATAGCGCTTTTAACAATTGACATTGTCGCAAAGCAGCTTTACACAATAAAAAGAAGTAAGTTTTTATGCAATGTATATGAATCAAAATGACAAGATTGACAGAGGATTCAGCTGCGGGATCGGAGTGCCACCAGTGCAGAGCTTGCTCAGGAATGGCAGCAGGCAGGTGTGAGCGCATCTGCACGCACAGTGAGGCGAAGACTTTTGGAAGATGCCCTGGTGTCAAGAATGGCAGCAAAGAAGCCACTTCTCCCCCCAAAAAAACATCAGAGACAGATTGATCTTCTGCAAAAAGTATGGCGAATGGACTGCTGAGGATTGGGGCAAAGTCATATTCTCAGATGAAGCCTCTTTCCGATTGTTTGGGGCATCTGGAAAAAGGCTTGTCCGGAGAAGAAAAGGTGAGCACTACCATCAGTCCTGTGTCATGCCAACAGTAAAGCATCCTGAGACCATTGATGTGTCGGGTTGTTTCTCATCCAAGGGAGTGGGCTCACTCTCAATTTTGCCCAAAAACACAGCCATGAATAAATAATGGTACCAAAACACCCTCCAACAGCAACTTCTTCCAACAATCTAACAACAGTTTGGTGAAGAACGATGCATTTTCCAGCACGATGGAGCGCCGTGCCATAAGGCAAAAGTGATCACTAAGTGGCTCAGGGACCAAAACGTTGAAACTTTGGGTCCATGGCCTGGAAACTCCCCAGATCTTAATCCCATTGAGAACTTGTGGTCAATCCTCAAGAGGCGGGTGGACAAAAAACACCCCACTAATTCTGACAAACTCCAAGAAGTGATTATGAAAGAATGGGTTGCTATCAGTCAGGATTTGGCCCAGAAGTTGATTGAGAGCAGCCCAGCCGAATTGCAGAGGTCCTGAAAATGAAGGGCCAACACTGCAAATACTGACTCTTTGCATAAATGTCATGTAATTGTCGATAAAAGCCTTTGAAACGTATGAAGTGCTTGTAATTATATTTCAGTACATCACAGAAACAACTGAAACAAAGATCTAAAAGCAGTTTAGCAGCAAATTTTGTGAAAACT
Organism: Clarias fuscus; assembly: GCA_030347435.1. NCBI lineage: Eukaryota > Metazoa > Chordata > Actinopteri > Siluriformes > Clariidae > Clarias > Clarias fuscus. The sequence goes on from CM059226.1 coordinate 12,152,915, forward strand.
AATATTTGTGTCATTCTCAAAACTTCTGGCCACGACTGTACATGGCAGCTATATTTTTTAAGGAGGTGGTATGTGTCAAAGTAACATCAACATGAATGGTGGCAGGACCCAAGGTTTCCCAGCAGAAAGTTGGCCAGAGCATCACTCTCTCTCTGCTGGTCTATAAAATTACCTTACCCATCAGTTTAATTGTACATTTTATTTTATCATGGTTAATTTAACAGTTGACAAGTGGGTGGACGGATAACGTTAAATCAACTTGTCAAAGTGCTACTAGTGTTAAATCAACACGTTTTCCTATGGGAAATAATGTAGATAATCCATTCCACCACCCAAAAAAGATTGTGAATATTACTAATTTCCAACACCATAATTATATTTTTGGATACAAAATAATCAAAACATTTAGAAAGGACATAAATAAATTAAAATATGAAATAAAGATATTAAACCTCACTTTTCACCGGCTGCTTTAAAAATGAAAGTAAAAATGGCTTGCTTTTCTTTTTGCTGCCCTTTTTGTTAATGTTCTTTTGACCCACTGTGCTATGTCTTTATTAAATTCTGCACAAAACGCAAAAAAAAAAACATGTAAACCTGCTTTGTTTGGCTTTCCACTGACACAAAGAAAGGCATGGCAAATCTCAAATTTTAACTCATCAGTCCAAAGGGCAAGTTTCCACTGATCTAATGTCCATTCCATGTCTATCTTGTCCCAAGCATATCTTGTCTGCTTATTGTTCTTCTGAAATAATGGTTTCTTTGCCGCAGTTTGAGAATGAAGGCTCGACTCTCACAGTCTCTATTGAACAGTGGATGTTGAAATGTGTGTGCCACATGTAAAAGTTTTGGGCACCCTGTTTTTTTTTTTTTTTAGTACAAAGTTTTTTCTACAGAAGGAGAATATAGCATTTTAGACCTCCTAGAAATGTTACAATCAATTGACCTCAATTTGAATGTTTCCAATTTATCAGAATCAAAGAAGAATGCAGGCCCCAGTAAAGGCAGAAAAGGGGTGAAGAACAGTGCTACAGCTGCTAAAGTTGCCCTTATGAAACTAAAGCTACATGCCACTGGAGATAAAGGACTACCACAGGTATTTACACCAGAGATATTATGTAACTATAAAGGAATGCTCAGTGTGAGTTTCTTTCCCTTGGATATAAGTTTACAGTCATCAAATAAATTATTTTCTATAGATCCTACAAAATGTTTTTAAGAAATTATTGCAAATATCTTAGGTAAGGTAAAACTTACTACTTTTTATATGACACCATCATTGATTCTTTTATAATAACAGCATGCCTAATTTTTCGTTATTGGCTTGCCGACTTTAGTTTTAGCTGTACTGTAGTCTGGTTTAGTTGCCTGCATTTATATGTCCAGAGCAGTTTAAGCCTCTATAATTGCATAATCTTCACATTTGACCTTTTAATTTTGAATTAATCCCCCCCCCCCCACATTATTAATATTATACTAAGTATTAAAATTTATTTGTGACCTTGACATTACTGAACAATCAAATTTTCACCATCAGCAGTAATTCTTGAATACTCAATTGGGATTTAGAAATTGTCAAAACGGGGTCCTAAGAGCTATTTGTCTTTCCAGACAGAGAGGACATATTTCCAGGTGTTTCTACCAAAAGATCTCAACACGTCAAGCTTGCCAATGTTCTTTAGCTCCAAGTGGACTGTGGGTAAAGTGGTCGATTTTGCAGCCGCTCAGGCCAAACTAACGAACAACAACAACATGCTCACAGCCAAGGTAACTTAATATTGATAAGCATTCCCAAAGGTTTTGCTTAATCCTCTTCAGGCATGGATCATGGCTTCATCATTCCATAAAAATGTCATCATTCAGCCATAACTCGCTCCATCCTAATTCAGAGATACTTAGAATCAAGACAGTCATGGTATGCTCATAAAATAAGCTATTTACTTAGTGGATAATATAACCCATGAGCCCAAATTTTATCTATGCATGACATGTTTGTCATCATGTTTGTCAGATGATTAAAAAAAAGTAGTTTAACTGTGCAGAAAACCACCTAATCTGGCAACACCTCTCACAGCATTTTGTTGGTACTTTGTACCATTACTTTTGTATCCAAACATTTGACTGGTACTTTAGTTGGATCATCATTACCATCATTATTTATTAAATTCTCTGAATTCAGGATGCTCTCCTTCATTAATTTACAATTAAGTGTGTTACAGTTTAATTGATAATTAACAATGTAAGTCTTTCCATATTTCAGTCTTTATTTTTAATACATTAATAAAACACTCTAAACACTGGTCATATTTACCTTATCATGATAAGGATTTAAATCCATTTTAAGAAGCGTATGAAACTTGAACCGGTCTGAAAGGGTCTGTTGAAAAGGAGTGGGATCGTCAGCAGTATAACTTCCCCTAGACCAATGAACACAGTTCAAAATTGATAGGTTATTGCAGTCAACCATGACCCAGCAATGTTCACTGGATGGTAGGGATGGATGGATGGTAGAGTTTTTTGTGAGGTGACTTAAGACAATATTTTTGATCTATTAGATATTTCTACTAATTTCACTTTTCAGAGATCCAACATACGGATGCTTCCCTTCATACCCATATGTGAAGTGTAAAATGAACTAAAAGAAAAATAAGAAACACTCTTCGGTGTACAAAAATGGCACTTTTTGTCAGAGCACTTAATCTTACTGGGTTTTCATAAAGAAGAGCTCCAACACATGTGCATATGGCAATCCCTCTGGTGCTGGTGCATTTATCGATATTCACAGGCATGCAGCCAGGTGCTCCCCTTTCATTCTGTTTCTCAGGCCAGTTTTGAAGTGACAAACGGATGAAAATTTTTTTTTTAATTATGGTGTTACTAACCAATAGATGGAAGGAAGGGTTATGTTGGATATCTGATTCAGTGTCTCTCTTTTTCATACTCGTATTCTTCTAAAACCTGCTTTTAAATATAAATATATGCATATAAATAAATGCCTTAAAATTATTGGTCTAACATTAGCTAAAGTTAGCCGGTCTTGCTAGCCACCATAGCATGAAAAGATATTACGAGGGCTCACGACAGCTAACAGCATAACACAGTTGTGGCTTACTTTCATAGAATTAGAAGTTACTACCAAAATCAGAGAACAAAAAACAGAGTCACTGTAAAGGAGTTTCTGTACCCGGTCTGTGTTGTAATATGCACAGTGCCAGGTCTTTTAGAGAATGGTTCTCTTACTCTTTCACAGAGTGCCTTAGTTCAAGTTCAAGTAGGCTTTTATTGTCATTTCAACCATATACAGTTCAGTACACAGTGAAACGAAACAACGTTCCTCCAGGACCAAGGTGCTACATACATGCAACCACCCGACCACCAAGTGAAACTGTTTCACTGCAGAGCATTTACTATCATCAGTACTTCGACCTTCTTCTTCCTTTTATGGCAGGTGGCATCCATCGCATTTACTGCTTCTTAATATACCCCTCATGTGGTAGCAGAATAAACCGGTACAGGTGAGAGGGAACTGTCCACTACTAGTTAATTGATCGCTGATGGCATTGTTCTCGCTCACAGATTTTTAAAAAGGTTTGACAGGCAAATGTTGATATAAAGTATACTCTGTGTGAGAATCACTCATATATGATGCATAAAATGAGGGGTAAAAAAAATAAGCATAAAATGAATTACACATTTTACATCCTTTGGTTAAAAATTGAAGTGTTTTTCCACTCTCTCTGTGATGTTTTCCATATAGAAACTGCGATTATGCCATCCTGAAACTGGGGAAGCCATTAAAATGGATGCATGTCTCCAGGCGCTTCTCTCCCTATCAGAGTCTCCTCTTCATAATGGAGGCAATGTTATCTTGGAATATCTGGATAATGAAATCTCTGGAGTTGAAGATGTCACAGCCTACATTTCTTCCTCTTGATCCAAAAATGAACACAGAATTAATGGTGTAATAAATTGAATAAAATAATAGGAATCAATTTGTCTTCTGTTGTCATTTAAAGGCTAATGGCCAGACTCACTTAATAAACACTCAGTTTTGATATGAGAACTACCTCTTTATTCGAATGTTTTCGACATTGTAAATTATTCTGAAGTCATTGAAATTATGACAGAATAAATATGGAATTATGTAGTCAATAAAAATGTGTTTAAATAATCCAAAATATGATTTATAGTTTCAGTTCTTCAAAGTCACTTGCCATTCTCTCTGTCAGTCTCATGATGAAGTCATTTTCCTACATTGTCCTACATCCTACATTTTTCAGTCTTTTCCTTCACTCTCCAGTCCAACTCATCCCAACCAACTCAATTGGATTTATATCGGACGATTGTGCGAACTCCATCACACTTCTTTGTGGACAGATATTTCATGCATCACCTTGAGGTGTGTTTGGGGTCATAGTTCTGTTGGAAAACAAATGATAGGATGGCATGTTGCCATCAATGCTGTGGTAGTTGGTTAAGTGTACCTTCAGTTTGCAAATCACCCCACACCATCATATCTCCTCCTCCATGCTTCAAAAAGGAAATCACACATTCAGAAACCATCTTTTCACAATTTCTATGTCTAACAAATAATAGCCTTTGCATGGCAGACAGACAGGCAGACAGACAAGGGAAGGTTAGAAAACAGCCTGAATAAAACCATTTCCATAACATTATTAGGATTTGCTCTCATATGAAAAGGTTGCAAACAGACCAACAAAAAAGAAAATTTCTGTAAGCTTTCATGAAATTCACGAGTTGAAGGAAGTGATTTTTAACCTTTAATCATTTTTGTAAGATTTTAAATTGAGAAATGTTAAACCACCGTGTTCCTTGCCTTAAACATGGACATACAAAACAATTGTGAAATGTCACCCAAATTTATCTAGGAAAGCACACCTTAGTGTTTTTATGCCAAGAAGTGACTAAATTTACACTTTAGGTGGCCCTTCCTTGTGCGGATTCCTTGTTAAATTTGACAGCTGCTAATTTTCTCTTAACCGCATGCACTTTCACACACAACTACACACCCTCATGCACAGATCAGGTGTTGATATTGAACGGTTCCTGGCGAAACAGTGGTTCGAAACAGCTTTGGGGTGAGTAAACAAGTGTTAATCAATGCTGCAATCTGCCCACTCATTAAGAATTATGGCCTCGGGGCTCCTAAAACCCTAAGACCATGAATGACTTTGTGATTTAGCTTTGAGGATCTGACAGGCCGAGCTGCTATATCAAGATGCCCAGTCAGCCACACTCCTGAACATTTGCACTCCCACTCTCTAAATAAATAAATAAATAAATAAAAAATACATTTAAAATATATGGAGATTGTTCAATTGTGATAGTAATTAATTTAAATAATATAATAATTGACTATATGACATTGTAATTATCTTTTAGGAAAGACAAATAAATAATTTTTTAACATCATCTTCTTGGTTTTTCATAAGCTTTGTCCATCTGTCAACAACCCTTTGTATTCCCTCATTAAAAATGTTTTAGGCTGAGCCGCAAACCACGAATGCACCGCTGTCTTCACTTTTTTGTCATAATTTTTTTTTTACATTTATATTTAAAATTTAAATAAAAAAAAGAGAAGAAGACTGCTATCCAAGGGTGCTCACACTGTCGACACGCTGCAAAAACTTTGTTTTGAGGTGTTGAAGCATCCACATTACAGTCCTGATCTTGCTCCATTGGACTTTCACCTGATTGGTCCCCTGAAAGCAGCCCTACATGATGAAGATTCACTTGGATAGCAGTCTTCTGCGCTTGATCTAAAGTTCTTCAATAAGCATGTCACAGTAACGAGCACTGCTGATTGTTGAACCTTCTCATCATAATGTATCATTACTGGTTAATAATAAACCTTCCTTGAAAAGTGAAGCTTTTTAAAATAGGAAAGGGAAGAGTACATCAGCAATGGGTACATATAAAATATAACAGATGTCTGAGGGTCAGATGTCAAGAAACATCTATATATATCTATATCTATATATATATAAAGTGAAACTGTCCCGAGTCACCACACACGTCCCAAACAGACCACACGGGGCATCAATGCGATGAGATTTCCAACCAGGATGAGTCAGACAGGTCCAGAGGACAGAGGGGGTCTGGATCACTGGCAGCTCAGGAGCAACATGTGTAGCTTGACAGAGAGACAGGTAGAGGGAAAGAGAAAGAAGAGAGAGAAGAAAAGATGTTGGGTATGGTCACAGTCACGTTATAAGGTGAATGTATATGTAGGATAGAGTGCAAGCAGGGACTCCGGCAGGACTAACTATGACAGCATAAGTTAAAAGGAGAGCCAGAAGGAAACACATACATGAGGGCTCCCTGAGATGTACAGTAAAGTAACCAATCACCTCACTGTCCACTACCTCTGGAGGCAGTGTTATGATCTGGGGTTGCTTCAGTTGATCAGATTGATCAGGAACCCCAGTTGATCAGGAACCCCAGATCATAACACTGCCTCCAGAGGCTTGTACAGTGCATGATGGATGTTTTGATGTTAATTAACTTCCTTTTGCTAAATCCTGATAAGACAGACATTTTAATTAGAGGACCACATGCACCTAATAGCAAGCTTTTTGATTACACTGTAACTTTAGATGGCCTTTCTGTTCTATCAAGTGCAACAGTAAAAGACCTTGGTGTCACCCATCTGGTACCTGAATTTACAGAATAACAAGGTTATCGAATTAGTGATTTTTTTCTTTTATATTTTTATTCTTTTATAATTAATGTCTTTTTTTATTTATTTATAAGCACTAAGGCCAATTGTAAATGCACTTATATGCATTAATGGGATTTGGTGAGCTATCAATGGAGGTACCAGGAGGAAACCCACCAAGCACGAACACAGACCCGAGCTGGGACTCGAACCCTCGATTACTGCCTAGAATATCATATTACCTAATCTGAAATTATTTATTTGTGCTAGAACATATTATGGTTTTGCTCATGTGCTCCATCCTTGTTTTTCATTACCCTTTCTCCTACGCCCAGCTACTTGGCACTATATGGGAGTATACACCTGTGTTAATCTTCAGATAAATTTAGATTGATTACATGTGACTTGTATTCAATGTGGTTCCTTACTTGCTCTCTCTCTCTCTCTCTCTCTCTCTCTCTCTCTCTGAGTTTGCAATACAGAAGCCTACAAGGACAGCCTAGGTGACTCCAGTCCTCTTTAACTAGTCCTGGTGGCAGAAGTGGGACACAATTAACAGATAAGTTTGAGTTTATATTCAATTGAGACGGATTGACTATACTACTTACCTATAGTTAGTAGTGGTAGCCTGGTGTTACTGATTGGAAGGTTGGGTGTTCAAGTCCCCAAAGGGCCTTGATCTGCTGTTTCATGGCTGAACTTGTGCTCAAACTCCACCTTCCCTATTAGGATATGTGAATTAAGAATTTTACTATGTTGTGATGTACATGTGAAACACATAGTATTTGATTAATTAATTACCTTAATTCTCTGGCTCAGGGGCCAAAGACTGTGAGACAAATTACTCCATGAATTTTACTAAACAGAGCTCATAGGGGAACTTATAATTTAACAATGACATGATGATAATGTGTTCTATTCTATTAATGTGCATTAATCTGTGATGAATATGACATCCCTAACTGGGATGACATTACTGATTACATATCAAACAGCTTGGGTCAGTAGGTTTTTCTAAAAGCGCTTTGGGATAGGGGGTTAAAACATTTAATAAGGGGCTGAAAAATGTATTTCTTTATTTCTGAGGGCAAATAAAAATGTTTTAGCTTCTTCTTGCTTCATCAGAGTATGAGTCAGTCTGCAAAACACCAATAACAATGCGTAAAACATAGCTGACTTACTCAAACTATTATTCAGCCTCTTGTGCAGCCTTATTAACTTTAAAAAACAGTCTCAGAAAAGTGTGATGTACAAAGGAGACTTTAAAATATCCTTTTGAAATTGTTACTCATGCTTTGCCATTTGCAGTTCAAGGAGATTATGTCATTAAACCACCCTTGTTGACAGACATACAAGCTATTATAGAACTAAAGAAAAAACATACTAAAAATCCTCGTACTTTTATGGACACACTATATATAATTATTTCTATCATTACTTAATAGTTATTTAAACCAAATTGTATCCTTATTATTGGGTTTCTGTCAGAATGTGGCTAAATTTTGACCACCCATTTAACATCCTAATGTTGGTCATCAGTATTATGAGTGGCCTTATATAATGCATCTGCATTTATTTTTATAAGTAATGACCACATAGAGTTTTTTGGTTTCATACACTATATATTTTATTTTAGCAGTATGTTATCTGATTAGAGCGCGTGCATTTTAGAAGCATTCTATCTTATGATGGTTGAGTCAATAATTTTGTTTAATATTTTTTAAATAAATTCTTCTCATAAATTATATATTTTCTCACCCTGGTGAGACTTCCTCCTCCTGGCCAGAAGATGGTGTACCTGTTGAGAAGGCTTCTTACGAACAAGCAGCAGAAAGTAGAAGAGGTCAACTGTGGGGCCCAGGAGGGGAGACTCCCCAAAAACTTATTTTGAGACTTGTTTGTGTTTATTTACTTGATTTGGTAGTTGAATTTTTTTTGTAAATACAGTGGAACCTTGGATTGTGAGTATCTTGGTCTGTGAGCGTTTTGTAACAAAATAAAATAAATAAATAATAATAAATAAATAAAATAATAATACATTTTAACTTGATAAACAATTGAGGTCTTGATATACAAGTAGTACGCATACGCTTTGTCTGCCGAGCATCATGTGATCACAACTGAGCCAATTCTCTTTCCGGCTCAGACTGCATTGGTTAAGCCAATGGGGCTGTCATGTGATGGACAAACGACTCAGGAAACCCGAAGACTCGAAGGTGAACTAATCAATTCTTTTTCTGGCTCAGACTCCATTGGTTAAGTAAGGGGCTATCATGTGAGACTTAGATTAGATAAAGAAGTAATTCATGTACAGAACGATACGATACGAACGATTGATATTCCTCATGGCCGACTGAATGAATCATTCCCCGAGATGAATTGTTCTTCCAGATTAATGTTCAGGTTAATTAGTTTTATTTTTACTTTATTATTTGTATTAATTATATTTATATGAATATTTTTGGGTTGCGGAATCTGAGTTTCCATTATTTCTTATGGCGTAAATTCGATTTGATTATAATGAATTATCCTCGCAGTCTAGGGTTTAACTGTATTTTCTTTATTCACAACGTTATTTGTATTGAGTTAGTATGTAGTGTTAGTTTAATTATGTATTTCCCATCACCTTTCTATTTAGTAAGGCTAGCCTATGTCTATAGCCTTTGTCTTCATTGCGTTTCATTGCAGGGGTCACTTAGGTTTTTCTATTTAGTCTTGAGTTGGTGGTGTACTGTAAGTTTATTTGGCCGTATTTTGTGTTTATGACCATAAGTTTGAAGTTATTTTTTTTTATTTAGTTGTCTTGTATGTGGATTAGTTTAGGTAATTACTTCAAGTTGTTAAAATTAATAATTTTTTGCTTTCCACACTTGGTGTTCTTGAGCCTAGCAGGGAACAAGGTGGTCCCTTACAGTATATTTAACAGGATGTCATTACAGAATCTTTGACCTTACCCAGTTACCCAGCATAAAAGAAACATGATGTTCAATGGCTTTTTAGAAATATTTTATGAAAGCATGGATGAAGTATACCCATCTCCCAGTTGGAGAAGATGCACAGTTTAATTTGTATTCAATATTATGTAATTTCCAATCATTGTATATTACTACTTTTGTGAATAATATACTACCTTGAACATGGGACTGCTTTGAAATTTTATACCCCAGGTTTTTTTTTTATCCTGCTCATTGCTGCTCTGAACATCTGAGTACTGGAAATTGAAGCAGGAGACGAATTTCCTCTTGTGGGGCTTGTTCTGTGGAAATCCTTTGAAAAGAGAGAGGTCAAAAAAGATTAAGTACTTTAAAAGTGTTCATCTTTCTGAATGAAATGAAATGAAACACCTGAAAACAGTGATATCCACTTTTTCCTGTGTGCTAAGCTAACTATATATATATTTTAATTACATGTGACGACAGGCTGAAGCCCAGTACACATTGTAGGAAAACACCTTCTCGCGCATCTTGGGGAAACCACAAACAGAATGCCGATAACACCTTGGACAGCATCAAAGCACAAAAAGGGGCGGGGCGCCGCGTCTCACCGGTACTAGTGAGGACGAGTCATACACCGTCCACCTGTCGCCTGCTCGCTATAAAAGGACCGCGACGGAGCACACCGGTGAGGGCAAAATCTATACAGAAGACTTATTTGTTCCTCTTCTTCCCACAGACTCGCCTCACACAAATCCAGTGGCGGGCGGAATGAGATGTGCCTCTTTTTGATCCCCGGAAGGACGTGCAAAACCTGCTCTCTAAACTTACACTGCATGACAACCTTGAAGCGTACCAGCAGACTTTTGATAGGACCGCGGCGCTAGAGGGATGTCCAAGGTGCGAGTGGAGCTCCATTCTTGTCCCTCTTCTGTCGGGAGAAGCACAGTGGGCTTACTTTACACTTCCTGCAGGAGACGCGGACGACTATGAACTATTAAAGTCCGAAATATTAGCACGTTGTGGACTCTCCAGTGCCCAAGCAGTCCTAGAGTTTCACCGGTGGGCATATGAAGCACAAGTCCCTCCCCACGTGCAGCTTGAGCGCCTATCTCAGATCGCCACCTGCTGCCGGCGCTCACTGATACAGGAAACGCTGTCACCTTGGCACGGCCGTCGGTCATCCCTGCGGGAACGCAGCAATGTCAACCTCTCCCGATCACCTGTGTACATGGCATTCGGCGGGAGGTGCCAGCAGCCCGCTTCACTCTGGAGGACCGATGGGGAAAGTATTCTATAAGTCAGGAGAATACCTCAGGAGTTGTCCCTAATCTTCCTGTTCCTCTCCTCCTAGACGCACTACCTGAGCGGAAAGCCAAGTGGCAAGAACCGTACACTGTCTTCGAACGGTTCAGACCCATGAACTACCGTCTGCAGCAGCCTGGTAAGCGTAAATACACCGAATTATATCATACCAACTTGCTTTAACGGTGGATGGAGTCGCTGCCGCGTGTCTCAGCTCTCGCTATGCCCTCTCTCACACAGATCCAGAACAGGTGCAGCGTGCTGAGGACTTAACGGCAGCACAACATCAGGAACTAAGAGAACTAATAGACCAGTTCCATGATGTGTTCTCCACCAACCCGGGGCTCACCCATCTGGTACGACATGACATAAAAACGGCACCTGGCATAACTGTCCGCCAAAGACCGTATCGAGCCCCGGAAGCCTGTCGCCGTGCCATTGAAGCGGAGGTAGAAAATATGCTCCGTAATGGCACAATAGAGGAGTTGACTAGCCCCTGGTCCAGCCCCATCAAAACGGTACCTAAACCGGATGGGTCGATATGCCTATGTAATGACTTCCGCAGAGTAAATAAAATTTTCGATGCCTACCCCCTACCCTGAGCGGACAATCTTATTGATCAATTAGCCAAAGCGTGCTTCATCTCCACACTAGACCTAACCAAAGACTACTGGCAGGTCGCCCTAACTCCGGAGGCGAAGGAAAAGACAGCATTCAGTATCGAACAAGGTCATTGGCAATACTGTGTGCTCCTGTTTGTTCCCCGGCCACCTTCCAATGCCTCATGGACATCGTACTTCGCCAGCACCGTCACTATGATGCTTCCTACTTGGACAACGTAGTTATTCACTCAGGCAGCTGGGATGAACATGTACACCACCTCAGACAGGTGCTAAACGAACTGCGAAAGGCCGGGTTCATGGCGAATCCAAAAAAATGCTTCCTGGGGCTGACCGAGGCACAGTACCTGGGGTACCGAATCGCCGTGGATTGTTAAAACCACAAGAAGATAAAGTGGAGGCCGTAAGTAAGTACCCGGAACCAACGTAAAAAAACAGGTATGTGCCTTTCTGGGGCTAGCTAGTTATTACCGGAGATTTGTGCCTAACTTTTCCTCTATTGCAGCACCCCTCACGAATCTCCTCAGAAAAGGACGGCCGGAAAATGTACGATGGACAAAAGAGGCCGAAAGAGCATTTAAGCAGTTAAAAACCCACCTCACCAGTTCCCCCATCCTCTGAAACCCCTACCTTAATAGACCGTTCACAGTGCACACGGATGCGTCAGAAACGGGCTTAGGAGCTGTCCTTTCACAGGACTTTGAAGGAGAAGAACACCCCATCCTATATGTAAGTAGACAACTAACACCAACAGAACAAAAATATGCAACAATAGAGCGGGAAGCCCTTGCCATTAAGTGGGCTATCGAGGAGCTAAAATATTATCTAGCCGGCCGGCAATTTACATTAATTACAGACCTCGCTCCTCTCCAATGACTGGCAAGGGCTAAAGACATGAATCCCCGCATAACACGTTGGTTTCTCTCCTTACAAGATTACTCCTTCTCAGTCCAACATAGAGCCGGGGTACAACACGGAAACGCAGACGGACTGTCCAGATGTCACACGCTCTTCGCATCGCCAAAGATGAGCTCAAATTTGGGGGTAGGGGGTTGCTGGTGCTGTGGCGATGGGATGAAGCCCAGTACACATTGTAATGCAGCCACATAATGGGGTGGTTGATATAGGCCACATGTAGATGGTAAATAGAAATTAAACCACCGGGCCTTATCGACGACCACAGTTATGGTTATATTGTTCCCAACTGATTGTGTTTTTTGCTCTCTCAAGCATGCGCACTTGCAGCGCGAGGGAATCCCGGTGGGTCACGTGCGCCGGCATAAAAGCAGAACCGGCAAAGGACTTGAGGAGGAGAGATTTGGATATATAGCACTGTTTCAGAGAGAGTGAGATTGTTTGCCGTAGCCACAGGATTACGTTTCCCTGGTGGATTAATCTTTCTGGACACCTACAATACCCCTCTCATTCCGTTTTCTCGTGCTCGGTCTCATATACAGGTGAGACCGAGCCATCTCTCCTTGCTACCATCACACACTCACAATCAATAACACGGACGCTGGACAGTCATACATATACTTTCTTTATTTTTGTATATATTTTGTATAATTGGTTTCTTCGGCGAACCTTGTTTGTTTTTCTTTGTTCCTTAATACACTTTGGGTTTGTTTTGGAATTGTTGTTGTGTCGCGTCTTTACTTGTTCCGCAAAGCTCATATTACACCGGAAGTTTTATTGGCCCTTATTTAGATTCTCGATCCCGTCGCAGTGTAACTAGGTTTGTTGTAATAGCCGAGCATTACATTATTGTAGGACAACACCTTCTCGCACATCTTGGGGAAACCACAAACAGAATGCAGATAGCACCTTGGACAGCATCAAAGCAGAAAAAGGGGCGCATCTTTTTGGAAGCAAAGATAAAAAACCATGTGCAACTGGTGGGTAATTTCACATGGTTTAGACCAGTTAAAAACCTCATGGAAATCTGCTCTCAATATTTCCCAGAGTTGTTGGTGTAATTCAGCTGGGAGTCTATCAATTTCTGGGTTTCATCCAGTGGATAGCTGCTAGCAGTAGCCCAGTTCCTAGGGTTCAATGTCAATATGCAATACTTCCACATGTCATTCTGTCATCTTTGGCAGCTCCTTCAATTAGCTTCTTTCTACATTGCAGGTCAGTTGCATTCCCATGGTACAGGCTGTTCAAAATCCACAGATTTTTTTCTAATTTCCAGTTTTTTTTGTTTGTAAATGAACAAATATTGCATATTACAAAATTGTTGAGCCTGGTCCTGGACATCACCCCATACTTGGACGGGTTTAAGGGCCTTCTCCTGCAGTGCCGGGATGAAGGAGAAAATAATATTGGGACAATGTTGCTGACAGTAAGCTACTGTACAGAGCCTATGTGAAAGTTCTAAATAAGAAAGAGCTGACTGGGAGGGTGGACAACCCATTGCAAAATGTACTTGGTTCAATGTACAGAACATCATAAAATTGTCATACATTTTTATGTAGATTTTAATTGGTTTTAAATATGCCAGGAAAAACAGATTCAAGTGTCAATTTTGTCCTTGGTCAGGCCAAAAATATAAGTATAAGAGCAAAAGAGCATTTATGAAAGTGTAGTGATATGAAAAGGCTCTGTACTCAGTACAAGATGATGAATACCATTTTATACCAAATCTTAACCAATAGAATAACCACAACCATGATCTATTTTACTATTCAATGTTTATATTTCCAATGAATTATCTAAATGCTATTTTATTCAATTATTCATGGAGATACACTGATTATAATATATCATTATATTATATGTACTAGTGTAAATAAAAGATTGTAAAAGTAAAAAACTTCGATTTTCTGAGGTCCTTTTAAGGGCTGTAGGGCAATATAGAACATTAGTGGGAGGATGGTAGAAGAAAAAAACTGATGGGGGAAATTTACGTGCGTGTGTGTGTGTGTGTGTGTGTGTGTGTGTGTGTGTGTGTGTGTGTGTGTGTGTGTGTGTGTGTGTGAGTGCGTGCGTGTGTGTGAGTGATGTACGCAGGATCTGACTCCTCCTTGAGCATGTTATTATACAGACCCACTGAGATATATAAAAGCAACAGCTGTAGTTTTGTGGATTGGTCTAAGGAGAAAAGCACAGTCTATAAAGCATCTGTCTCTGAAGGGCGAACATCCTAACATACAGGTAAGTTCAAATATATTATGGAGATTCTTGATAAGTTTCTGTAATTATGGATGATTAGTGGGTTTAACACAGATTTTGTTATATACACAGTTCTTTCATGAGAATATGTCAACCATAGGTGGATACCCTGGATTAATAAAGTTATTATTGTTTAATCAAAAAATCATGGAATTATTTTACATATGATTTCTAGCGGTCTATGTAGATCTTTTTTTTGTTACTGGTGGTCAGTTGGTGGTCAGTTGTTTACTTTTTCTTCTGTGATGTCATCCTGGAAAAACAAAAAGTGTATGTATTCTAAAAAAAGAATTACACTAACTTAACTGTTGCGTACTTGCAATTTAAAGCCAATTTGTGATAGTATCAACATAGGCATGTTCACAGATGCCAAGGAACTCTAATTTCTCTAATATACTATGTGATGTAAAATATATATATATATATATATATATATATATATATATATTATTAACGTGTTTATAAAAAAATATCATAAGTGTTTTCTGATATTTTATAGATTATTTAATAGAAGAGTGTTCTATACAGTACTTCTCCGGAATGCTACCCTTGGCTGGTCCTGCGTCTCGGTCTGTGCGCACTCAGCAGAATCAGCCGCGCTTCTTTCGCCTGTGCTGGCTGTCGGTTGTGATTGTGGCGCTTCTCATCCTGTCCACAAGCGCCACATGTGTGCAATGCACCACAGTCGAGCAAGATCTGCACATCGTTCACAATGTCGACAACAGAAGTACGTAAATCGTAATTTCATATTAGACATGTATTTTATGTTTATACACAGGACAAGAACATATCAAGCCACACCAGCAGGCCTATAGGTCAAGGTCTCATTTGAGAAATATACTGAGTGATTTGACCTGGACAAATGCTGGGGATATATATATATATATATATATGTGTGTGTGAAACCTGACCTGGATTAATGATAAGTGTCTTGTCCCTTTTCTTGTCCCCTAAACTACAGGCCCTGAGATCGACCCATTCTGGTACGTGGGTCGCGGTGTGAGACCCATCGGCCGCTTCGGGAAGCGCGAGAGTGGTGCACCATTACAGCATGCACTTCTACTACTCCTGCACAGTGCACTCAGAAACACTGAGAGCGTGCGCAGCGGAGCTTCTTCTCCAAACACGGACTATTATCCAGAAGTGCACAAATCCAAAGAAGAATCATGTTATTACTAGAAGGGTGACCAGCAGCTAATTTCACCAAGATATAAGGTAGATTAATGAAGTAAAAGTACTATCCTGTACATTATAAAATATTAAACAAGAGAAATTAAATCTTACATGCATAACCAATGATATGTCAAATAAATGAATGCACAAAATTCATATTTGTTGAAAAAAAAAAAACAGATTGCTGTCCAAAAAGGTTTTTCACTTAATAAAAGGTGCACTGACTATATGTAACTGCTTTAAAATCTTTAAACATGTAATAAAAGGTCATCGCTACTACAAAGGGTCATTAAAGTACAGTAGTCAGGATCTTGTGATCAATTTTGTTCTATAATTGATTATTTTTCTGTCTCCTATTCCCAGATTAAAAGTTTTATGTTCAAGTCTGTAATTTCTTTCACCTCATCCTCCAATTTTATTTATTGCTTGAATAATTGTACATATGCATCAATGCAATCTATATTCCTAATTAAATGATTAAACACATGCAAGCTTGACCATGTCATTTGGTTGTTGAAAATGAATCACGTCAATTTCTATTTAAAGGAAAGTACCGTTCAGTGGGAATGATAGGCATGCACGCTTTATTCACATATTCTTCTCGTCAATCCGAATTTATTCTGTTTGTCAATCAGAACAAATTTGGCAGTTGGAAATCTGAACATAGTTGATGATTGGTGAACTTATACAAAAATACAATGGCTTAATGAAGTACAGTTTACAGTCTTGCCCTTCGCATTTTCTCCTTCAAAACCAAGATAAACATGATCAGAAACGGGACACAATGTGTAGTACACAACATGTAATATTGATAATTCTTGTAATTTTAACACACATGAATATGACTAAAACATACATACTATTTTACAGTAAAAAAATAT
Organism: Clarias fuscus; assembly: GCA_030347435.1. Lineage (NCBI taxonomy): Eukaryota > Metazoa > Chordata > Actinopteri > Siluriformes > Clariidae > Clarias > Clarias fuscus. The sequence continues at coordinate 12,169,677 of CM059226.1, forward strand.
TGTTTACTTCATGCCTGTGCTTTTTCTTGGGAAATTTGTACTTTTATCTGCAACCATATAAGCTGTCTGAGATGGTTAAAGACACTTCCCCGTCACAACTCCCCCAAACTGTGTGATACCTAAAACTGAATGAAGTGAATTTGTTAATAGTTTATATCTATTTCCCTAACACTGCCCTAAAGCCTACTGTGTAAGCTAACTACTGTATGTAGATTTTGAGTTGTTACAGCATGAGCACTGAACGTCTGCTTAAAGAAATATATGAACTGTTAAAATCAGTTTGTTTATTTCCCCCACCTGTATAATGTCTCCAAATTTATATTCTTAGAAACCACCTCAGACAAACACGTAAATATCTAAGACAGATGTATCTATTTAACCTCCGCTGATATGTACATTACTCACCCTAATGACTACATACCTTTTTCTATTATCTTCACTGTATTTACTGATTAATATGCTTTAATAAAAATACTATAATAAACTGGGACTGTAAGGGTTTCAAGATGCCATGACTGAGCTCTGGAGGTCACAAATCAATGCTGTGACCAGAGACTTGGCTTACAAATATCACAGTAAATGCTAATCTAATAAGAAACAAAATGTAAGGTTACCTTAAATTGTTCATTATCTATCACATATAGCTAAAGAGTGTACATGTTTAGTGCCTGTCATGTTTATCATGGTGTGTGTATTTATATACTGTAGCATTTTACTGTAACTTCCTAGCCATTTTCCTTGGCATTCACACTATAAAGTGAAATTTGATCATCATGTCACTTGCAGTCTATTTTATGGGTAACTGACTACATTGGGACCTCAATAGTTGATGCTTATTGGCATGGACTTTCCAGGATTTTAAGGCTTGATATAAAATTTTAGTGTACTCTTTACTGTAAAATTCGTTAACACTTTTTTATTCTTTCATTTTTGACTGCCAAATATGGTTGGATTTGGGCTAAACATACTGTTGATCAAACAACCTACATTATAATATTAATCTAATGATTTAACAGGCAACAATCATTTGCATTCTTTGCTTTATTTATTATTTTTTTCAATTTGCGTGGAATTAAGAAAATTTCAATTAAAAAATCACTTGCTGACTGAGTCACAGCTCTATGTCACAAACGTAGGTCACAGAAAAGGAACAGTTGCTTTGTAGTTTACTAGGGAAATTGTGGGGGGAATTTTAAATTGTACTTCATTTTAATTAAAGTACAACCCTCAAAAGGTTAAGAGATGGTTACAAGAACCTCTTTATGATCCTATGAAGTAGTTACACATCCAGAAGCCTTAAGGGTTTTCTTCTAAGAATGTAGAATGATATGCGAGTATGTCATTTTTCTCTCATGTTTTCCTAAAGACTATTATTGAAATTTAATTCTACTAATTATGACCGACCAAGCAGCCACTTTGGGACTTTCAGCAAGGTCCTAACTCTTTGTCCCACAGCTTCTGAATAATGTCGGAATTATTATGCACTCTGACTCTCAAACTAGAAATTGCAAAGCAAATCAATTCCATGTACTGCATTTAGATATGGAACAATAAAGGACATATTTACCTTTAAAAATGAATACAGTACTAATGCACCGTCTAAGCTGGAGGAATTCTATTCAAATTTATGTACATACTGGCTAATTGACTTGTAAAATCAAACTCTATGTATATGGATTTATTGACCAAGTTTCTCAGTGGTATGTAATTATCCACTGTCCACACAATCAGCACTGTAATGAAGGTAACTTTGCAGTTTAAACACATCTGAACACTGCTCTGGGTCACTGTGATGAGAATATTGTGGCAGCAAAGTCAACAGCACTCTTTAACCATATACAGTAACCATGCTTCTAATTTGATCTGATAGTTGGCATACACACTTAGATCACCCGAGAGTCCAATCTGATTTGGGGATAACGTGAAATATTCTGGTCTCTCACACACACACACACACACACACACACACACACACACACACACACACACACACACACACACACACACACACACACACACATATACAGAAGCCCCTCACCCCACCCCACCCCACACTGCCTCCACAGCACACAAGAAACCTAAGGAAATATAGATTGGGGTGGGTAGGTGGTGCACGAGTGCATATATTTATGTGCCTGTTTGTGGAAGGGTAGCCTTCCATACTGATCCGGGAAAATAGAAACTATCACAGCATGCACATGACTGACAACACACACTTACTGTAGTATAAGGTCAAATGATCAACACTATATGAACAGTTATCTAACAATGAAGGAAGGGGTTAAATTTTTTTTTAAATAACTGCTTTAAATGCTTCCCCCTTTCCCTTTAGCGTCAATTATCACTATCCACACAACTGTTACATAACTAGATGTAAATAAAACAAAAATCATGAAAATGATACATGTCTTCTTCAAAAATGTCCTGCAGTAGTATTATTTTGTTCCACCATTTAACATATTTAACACATTTAACATTTTTTGCAAACATGTTTGGCCACTTTTGGGAACACAAAACATACCCAATAATTGTTTGACACATTATTGTCACCACACAGAACCAGAACTGAAACACCTATAACACTTCAGCAAGGAATTTCCAGAATATTCAACACTGTGACATTTACAAAAATCATATATATGTAAAACTCTATGTATTTGTCATCTCTGTGAACATACTCTCTGTAATGGTTTGTAGAGGAGCTGTGGACTCCTTTAAGGCAAAAAGAGTGAGTCCCTGGGAGCCGAAGCTACAGAAGTGTAGTGAAATTCTATTGTTTGGTTACAAATGTTCAGGCGCTCTGGAATGAGATCCAACAGTGAAAGAAGAGTTTGTGCCCAAAAAAAAACAAAAAAACAAAAAAACAACAACAAAAAAACACTGCAAATCCCAACATGATTCAGGTCGAGGTATGAGGGGTAAAATAGGAACTTTATTCATAGAATCCAAAATGACATGCCTTCTTCATTGGTATATTCTTGTGAGACTGAGAGATGGCTGAGGAGTTGAATAGGAAAAGATATTTGGAACAAGGCACTGGTGTTGGCCTTTCGGTCAGTAGGCGGAAATGACAAGTTGGAGCTAGATGAGGTTGAGGTTCACAGATCAGGATGGAGGTTGTTTCTGTTACTATCATGGCTGCAATAATCTTGACTCTGCCTCAGACTTCTCTGGAAAGAAAGAAGAAAGAAAGAGTAGCAATTCACAAACCCATGTCTGATGAAGGTGGAAATAGAAGAATTATCATGAATGTAATGTGATTCCACGAATAAGGATCTTTTGTAAAAACAATATTTAAATTACAGATAAAATTTAGATATACATAATTTGGACAGAAAAGTTTTTGAATTTGATTTGGGGCAATTTTGAGAGAATACTGTATCTTATCCACCATGAATGTGGACTTGTAAAAGACGTAATATATATAGTGAAATATACAGTAGTATAGTATAGATATAGTAATATAATATATAGTCTTTTGAAGCACCAACTAAAGGTGAATGATTAATGGGGAACAGTCATTATCTGTGATAGACCATAAGAGAAACAACACTAATTAAAAGGGAAATCTTTAGAAAAAAATTATAAAAGAGAAAGAGAGCGGGAAGAGGATACTATTGACTTATTCAGTCTCCCTAATGGACAGTGTTCTACTTGCACACTCATACTGGTGCATTTAGCTGCTCTTCTTCTTACTTTTCTTCACCACATGTTCCTTCTATAATTTATTTTCAAAATTAAATTGTTAAAGCTTATTTGGGGTGAAAAACACTTTGAACACTCTGTTCAACATCATTGAAAATGGAATGGGAGGTTTTGGTTTTCTCTGTACAAGGGAAATGGTTACTTGAGGGATCTTATAGATTGATCAACAGACACACATGCACATGCTCTGACACATGAGGACTGATGATATGGTATATAGTATTTTTAGCTGCAAGACATATATTCAACAATAAAAAGAAAAGATACATTTGTCTATACCGGATGTAACATGTGACTAATTTAGCAGCATTAAGACTCTAAGTACCTTCTGGAGTAGGCAAATAAGCTCATATTAGCAAAGAAACAAATATTAAACTTAAGCAGTAAAAAGAAGTTGTTGTATCACTGGTATGGTGCTGCTGAACACTTCACTATATTATATACAGTATTTGTACAGTACTGTGTAAAAGTTTTAGGCTGGTATAAAAAAAAAATGCTGTAAACTAAGAATGCTTTCTAAAATAGAGGTTTTAATAGTCTATTTTGTACCAATTAACAAAAAGGTAAATAAACAGCAGAGAAATTACAAATCAAATCAGGAATTGGTATGACCACCCTTTGCGCGCAAAACCGGAATTGCCATGAATTCTTTTAGATAACCTTGCACACAGTTTTTAAAGAAACCAGCAGGTAGGTTCTTCTACACATCTAACTACTCTTGTGGATGTAGGCTGCCTCAAATCCTTCTGTCTCTTGGGTCAAAAATCCCAGACTCTATAATGTTGAGATCAGGGCTCTGTGGAGGCCAAACCAGGAACTCACCAGGTCGTTATCCTGCTGCAGAATAAATTTGGAAACAATCTGGCGGCTATCTGATGGTACTTTATTTCTAAACACTGAGGACACCAACAATCCTGACCAAATCTCCAACTCCATTTGCAGAAATGCAGCCCCAAGCTTGCAAGGGACCTTTACCATGCTTCACTCATTATTGACCGCTCTCCAGACCTTCAGCCTCCTGCTACTGCCAAATATTTAAATATTTTATTATTTTGACTCATCAGTCCACAGCGTTTGCTGCAGTTTTTCTGCACCCAAGACAATAGATGGATGCACCTGCGTCAGAACGGTTTCCCGCCAGATCTTTGCTGATGGCAGTGCTGAACAGGGAGGCAAGCAAGATATCTTCCATCTGCAGTATCTGTGTCTACTGTCCTCAACACTGCTGATGCAGTATAACTAAATTGTATCTTGTTGCTGTGCTTAGTTTTGAACATGAAACATTGTCTTAAACCATCTCAGCATAGTAGATTTGGGCTATTCATCACCCAGTTTTAAGCTTCCTATACAGCAGTTTTTAGTTAAATATTGATTTAACTTGAATTCTTAGTTTACAGCATTTCTTCACACCTGCCTAAAACATTGTAATCAGCTGTTGGCTATTAAAAAGAAGCACCTACATAACAGGAATGATATGATTTGCTAACCAGGTTTTAATTACATCAGGTATAGGTAAGCAAACAGTTTGACAGAAAAAATGTATAAGGTTGTTTAAAACACGCATGTACGCACACACACACACCCTAGGAGCAATTTGGAAATTGTCAACTAGCCTAATCTGCATATCTTTAGACTGTTCCCAACCCAAGAAATGTGAGGCCATTCAAGCCGGTTGGCTAAACTGCTGTTGACATGCAAAAAAAGTTATTGTACCTACGGCAGGTGGAGCAGGCAGCTTTCTTCTCTGCTGACGTGAGGAATCCAAAGTCTGTGGCTAAGCAATATAAAATATAAGCATGCATTCAAATATATCCAGTGAAAAGCACCATACTCCATGCATTCTAGAATTTGGAGCACTTGCTTCCTTGTAACTAGAAATGATAACATCAGAATTCTATAAGTCTAAATTTTGTTTAAAACTGTCTCACACAAATGAGGATACAATGAAAATTGAAAGTAGAAAAAATGAAACAAAATGAGATTGTTGTAATTTTCCATGTACAGTAGTATTCCATGTCAAAAATGTCTACAGTCACATGCTCGTGAACTGTTTTACTTTACAAATTATAAAATTTTATTATTACTAACCATAATTATATCAATAATATGTTAGAATATTTCCCTGCCTATTATGAATGGACAAAATATTAACAAAACTCACCTTAAGCCTGGGAAATCGTGAGCACACTGACACATTCAGGCCAGCGTTTTTAAGTGCTGATATTCTTGCCTCAATGTCTGAGATCTAGAAAAAAAAAAAACAGAACAAACTGGCATCTACAGTATGTCTGGCATGAGTATCATTTCAGAGATATTATGTAGGTTCTCTCTTGTTCAGACACACAGTATTAAAAAGTTGCATGGTATACTTTCCATCTGGTCTAATAATGGTGAGCTGGACAACGGAATAAACGGACTTGATTATATCCTCTTACCGTCACCACATAGATACTCAGTAATTTATTCCTCATTTTATAGAGCAAATACTTTACAATTCTACAGGAAATTGATATTCAGTGTGAACACAGAGTAGGTATCCATCAATTTGGAAAGGTCATTTTATAATTAATTGAAAGCCATCTGGAACAATTATAATAAAAATAAATAATTAACTATACTGAATGTAAAAAGCAGTAACCTACTTCGATCTGTTAAATAAATAAATAAATAAATAAATAATTTTTTAAATATTTTGGCGTAATGCGTTACAGCACTGTTTTACACTTTTGCACATTGTTTTAGTGTAAAGGGCTAAAACTGTTAAGCATGTTTACTTATACAGTATACCCCATTAATTTTTTTGTTTTATTTATCTTTCTCATTTATGTAAGATGATCATTGTACTGAAAGTGAAGTTAAGTGCTCAAGGATGCTCAATTTTCACTGCTGGTGCTGTTACCGGTATGCATAGGTAAAACCTCAGTGTGGGCGATTAACCCACTTTCAGGAAAAGTCTGAGCAGAGTCTAGTGCTGTTTTCCAGCATACAGCCTAACATTTTTACTCACTCAATGAGTCTGCAGAAAACAGCCAAGGCCACAACATATCTGAAATATTGAGAGCTTTAGCTGAAAAGATCACACTGGGTTCTCGTTGGTTTTCTGAGCACTGAAGTTGGACGGATTTCTTTTTTAATTTAAAATAGGCCTGGCCATACACATTACTACAAAACACAATCAAAGCATATGTTTGTTAGATTTTAAATGAAACCTCATCCAATATTTTATTGATACTAAGCTGCATATTTATGTTGCTGCAAACACAGTTTATTTATTCAATTCAATTGTATTTATACATAACATTTACCAGTTGTCATTGTAGCAAAGCAGTTTTACAGAATCAAAAGAAAATTTGGAAAATGTGTATGAAATGTGTGAGAAACTATGTATAAATCAAAATTACCAGATGAACAAGCCGAGGGCAATGGCTTACTCTAACTGGCTAACTCTGGTCTTAATTCATTTGCAAAATCACTGGTTTTCCTGCATTTGCAATCATGATATACTTCAATATTTAGGTAAATATTATTTACAAAAAAAAAGAAGCAGCGAGGTAAAGCTACAACACTCGAGAGATATTCATTTAGGCATATGGCAGACTTTTTTTAAATTTCTTTTTACAAGAAACATGTAGGGACACTGACTTTCTTCACATGTCCTAAGTCCAGAGTTCACCAAATTTTGGGCAGCCAGCAGACTGCAAGGAGCCAAAGAGACAGTTACTGCTCCCTGTTAATTCTGATTTCTGATTTCCACCACCATTTTAGTCTAAGAAGCAACTGAACTGAAAATGGAAAGGAAATGAACCACTAAATGTAATCTGACTCACAAAAGGAGTCAATGTGTTTCACTGTGTGTATAGTGTAAAAATATATTATTTTTACTAGTCTTAGTGTAGTTTGTAAATAATTATGACCACAAAATACAGCAATTGCCTGTTTGATTTATGAAGTCTAGTAAAACCAATCTATTTTTTAATTGCTCGTTTGAATGTTTAAATTATACCGCTTTGTCACTATTTATATTAAGCAATCAACAGTTTTGCATTTTCATTTTATTTTTCCCATTTTTTTAGAAGAACGCATTTGCTTTTTTTCATCTAGAATCAGCAGTGGAATCCATCCACACAAGATCCATCTGGGATTTCAGAATCTGGAATAGTGCATATTAAACAATTATCATGAGATGCCAGTGCAGATTATTTTGCCAAAATGATCACAAATGAGAAGGTATCAGGACCCTTAAATAGACATGCCGCAAGGTGCAGCGTGTCCATGCTGATTGCCCTATGGCGGTGTTGCCTAGCAACCCCAGTGACTAGAAGACAACGCCTCTGCCTGTTCAGAACTACACGGGGTAGCAGCCTGCGAATGTGCCTGTCCTGAACAGTGCAGAGTATTTTTTATGTGGTTCTGCCCCTCGTAAGGCCCACATCGTTACAATAAGTGTTGAAAAGATGCTTTTTATAATGAAAATAAAATTCTGATTTTATGATCTTTTTATTTGTGATTATTATTAAAGTTTGCCCATCGGTTGGACACACACACAAAAACACAAACACACCCACATAAGTGTACACACACACACACACCTGTAGCTCGGACTGCTGCACCTGAGCAGCTGCAGTAGCCACCTGATCCTCCAGGAAGGCCAGTTCGTTTTCAGTAGTGGAACTGCTGATGCTGCGAGCACAGTCCTCCAGATCACTTAGTGCCTCCTCTAAGCCATACACAGTACCTGCTGCCAAGTACACCTACCCAGAGACACACAGACACAGGATATAGGTCACATATTTAAACTTATACTTACTTGCACACAATCCACACCACACAAAGATGGACTTTTAATTAAAAGTCACTTTACTTTGTAATACAATAACATGCCTACGTGTATACACTGCCAGGACAAAAAAAAAAAAAAAAAATCACCATTTGGATTTACATAAGCACTTACTTAAGAGCCTTCTGGTGACAATTCCACATTCTGGTTGTTAATTAAACACTGGGCATTCTGATGTGTGAATAGTGGAGAGAAATATGGTAGGAAAAAAACAGGAATGAATGTGATCAGAGATCACTTAAATGCTTAGTGATGTTGCATTGTGAAAAAAAAAAATCATGGTTATGTTTAATGGCGAAAGTAAAAACATTTAAAAAAGCACAATGTAACAAGAACTCAGTATTGGGACTAAACACCTGTGTGCCCATTACAAAAAAATTAAAAAATTGTTGGAGCAATGTAAAATGGTACTGAGTGCAGATTTATTTATTCCAGAGCGATAAGCATGTCAGTGTAAGAAAGGATGTACATGAAGATCTCAGAAAATATTTATTTCTCCAAATTGTGAAAGATTGGTTCTGGAGGTATAGAATTCTAAACAAACTATATTTGTTTTTCTCAACTTCCTTCAGCACTAGATCTACTTCATACTATCAATGGTGACAGCAGGCTCAGAGCCAACGCCTCTTACTATTTGTCACCCTTGCACTCAACCAAGCAGAGGAAAAGCCAGCATGCATTCAGAATCAGCGAATTCGGCCAGCTCCACATTTAATCATTTAAGACTTGATCTTGTTTTAATTTTCATGATTATGGTTTATTTTAAATAAAAATCCAGTATCTCAGAAATATTTAGATTTTGGTGATATTTTAATTGAAAAGATGTTAACAGGCTAAAAATGGCCAAAAAATATTTTCAGCAAACATTGATGCATAGTTACTTCTTATGCCATAAATTGAACAAAAATAAAAAATAAAAACATTATTATGGCACTGTGCAAACGTTTGGGCACCATACATAATCAGTACTAATCAGTAACACCTCTTCTGGCAGATATCACAGCTTGCAAACGTTTTTTTATAGCCAAGTAAAAGTGTTTCAATTCTTGTACTTGTGATTTTCTCCCATTCTTCCTTTCATCTTGCATGCACAGCTCTTTTAAGATCTACTCACAAATTTTCAATGATGTTTAAATTAGAGGACTGTGATGGCCATTCCAACTTTATACACTTAAAGTATTGCTAAGTGTGTAAATGAATATAATTTCTATATTGTACTGTAAATCCTTTTTGATTGATCTGAGAAAATATTCTAATATTCCAAGATACTGGATATTAAAAGCCATAATCCTCAAAATTAAAACAAACAAACAAAAAATCTTGAAATATTATTCCAAAATGTAAATTCCAAAATGCACTGTAAGCTGTTACCCCAGGAATTTGTGATGTGTTGTGGAAAAAAAATTACGATTTAAGCCTTCATGAGAAAGCTCCATTTCAGCACCCACAATGCTGTGGACCTATAGAGACCACATGGCTACAGGGCGGAGCAGGATTATGGCAACTGCTTGGGACACCACCTTAATCATATCTCTTCACCCTCTACAAGCTCATGGGTGAGAATAAAGGGGCTCCAAGCTACAAATTAGTGAAGTGAGCTTATGGAGAACATAACATTTTTAAATTTTCAGACAATGGACACAGATTTGCAGAAAGAACATTTTTACTTTCCTTCGATTTCCCTTCCCAAAGTTTCTTTAAAAACACAACATTTTTTAAACACCTGTCTGTTATCTGCCCTTGCACATGTTGCACGCTGCTACAAACGATATATATTACTTAATCACACTGTCACGGCGTGCGCCTGTGATGGGCGTGCGCCCAAATCTATTATCGCCCCTCGCTCACTTCGTAGGCTCCCTAAGTAGGCGGCACCCCTTCTGCAGGTGTGCAAAGGGACGGGGCCGCCTACGCGGGCCGGCTGGCAGTGATCAACGTTAATAGGATCTCGGGCTTGCTCCGCATTATAAAAGCAAGGCGCGGAGTTTAGTCCGGGGTCCGAGAAGAGCGTAACGTGGTGGAGATGGAGAGTGGCATGGGAGTGGGGAAAATGGAACGTGCCCCAGAGACTTTGTGAAAGGACATTGGATTTCCGCCCCTTTGAGCTGCACGAGCTCCCACGTCATCCTCCGTTCCCGCGTCGAGCCCGCCTTCGCGTCCCCGCCGCCGAAGAGGAAAAGGCCGCGAGGAGGACAGCGTTAAGGCCGCCGATCCCCGCCGGGAAAGCCGCCCAGCCGACGGACGTCCGAGCGAGACTCCCGCCTGAGGCCGCGCCCACAGAGAGCTGGGAGGGGCCAGGCCGGCCATCGACAGCGGGGAGGAACCGAGAGGGAGCGTGCAGGAGCGCTGCCTCGCGTGCTCCGTTCGGCCACTCCGCCCACCGCCGCCAGCCGCGTGCCCGCATGCCAGCTGGGCACTGCCTCGGACCATGCACGTGCACACTTTATCCCTTCCCTTTCTTTCCGTCCTCCCTCCTTTTTCCCTTTCCTTCCCTTATTTATCATAAATAAATTATCCTTTTCCCCCAAGATCTCCCCTCGTGTCTGTGTTTCATGGTGCCGCCCGTGCAACTTTGGGTCGAACCCGTTACAACACATGTAGACAAAATTGATGTTACCCTTCTGTTAAAGAAGGAAAAAAGGTCACTGAAATAACATGAAACTGACAAAGGTAATAATAAATAATAAAAATTAACTAATGAAAACCAGACATTGCTTTTTTTTTTTTAAACAATATATACACGGTGGTGTAGTGGTTAGCACTGTCGCCTTGAACCTCCAGGGTCCAGGTTCGATCCCCGTCTCTGTGTGCATGGAGTTTGCATGTTCTCCCTGTGCTTGGTGGGCTTCCTCTGGGTACTCCGGGTTCCTCCCACAGTCCAAAGACAGGTAGGTTAGGTTAATTGGCGTTCCCAAATTGGCCATAGTGTGTGAATGAGTGTGTATGTCTGTATGCCCTGCGATGGATTGGCACCCTGTCCAGGGTGTACCCCGCCTTGTGCTCTAAGTCTCCTGGGATTGGTTCCAGGCCCCCCGTGACCCTGAATACAGGATTAAGCGGTATAGACGATGAGTGGGAGTGAGTATATTTATTGCATTTTTTCTTAAATAAAAACAAAACACAACTGTAACTCCGCCCATACATGAACTTAGGAGGATAAAAAAGAGAAGAAAGAAAACAGACAAACAAGAAAAATATTCCTACAGTGGACTAGGAAAACCTTGCAGTATGGATGAAGATAACAAAGGGCCAATGAACTTTAAATAAGGGTCCCAGATCGTACAAGTAGATTATTAGAAGGTCAAAAACTGAGTAGATGGTTTGATTACAGATAGATATCTCCATTTTCCATCCTGTTCCAGACTTCCTGCCAAACAGTGTCGTCGATAGAAAGGCCTAGGTCTTTTTTTCCAAGCTAGCTTAGTAGCATGGGAATTAAAAGAGGAGTTTGGAATTAACAATTTATAAAATACACTTAGACGCTTCTTGGATCCTTGTGAAGATAAAGATAAAGCCCTTTCTACATCAGAGGTAGCATTTGAAATTACTAATGTTGTGTCAGTAATAATAAAATGTCTGTAAAAAGTTGCAAATATCTGGAAAAAAAATTGTAGCCTATATTGTTCTTGTACCATCTAAAAAAAACAGCAAAGTCTACCCAGCAAATAGATCTAACTTTGTTTAACTCTGCATATACAGTACCATGTTTTAAAACCATCATCCTGGTAGCCTGGAAGAAAGTCTGGATTATCTTGGATGGGAGTAAGAGGAGATGTGATATGTGCACAACCCTCAGTAGCCATTCTCTGACTGTATTTACTATAAAAGGGGTAGTGCTGTAAGATGCTTACAGACTTAAAAATTCAAGTTTATTTCACAAATAACAGACTACATAAGGAGCATTAAATTAAATTAAATTAAATTTTACACAATCAAAAGAATTATTTACGTTTGTATGAAATGTGCATGTGTATGAATCAAAATTATATGAATGTCCTTGATGAGCAAGCTGAGGACGATGGCGACAGTGGCAAGGAAAAACTCCCTGAGAACCAGACTTGGGTGAAAATGGATAGCAGGGATTGTTTTGTAGTCATACTGTGTGAGAATGGAAGTTCAGTATAACAGGAGGTGTGTTTAAGTTAATATGGATTCAAGTTAGTTATTGGATCTGCCATCACCCAAAGACAAACAGCCAACTAACACTATCTAATACTTGAAAGATTTAAGCCCCCTCAGAAACCAGTCATTTGAAGGTTTGCCGTCTTTAAACAGGGTTTCCTTTTACTCCAAATAAAGGAACTCAGCCAGGCTTTAAGCACTTTCTTAAACAGCAGACAAGGGATCATTTGTAAAGGACAAAGTAACCTGGGTTGGAAATTTATTTTAATAAGGGCAATCATTTCCAACCAGGACAGAGGCAAGATGGCCCAGCATTCTAAGTCTGCTTTAATGGTATCCAAACAAGGAGGGAAGTTGGCACTAAACATTTGACTATACTTACTGTAGGTGTTATACAGTATGTATCCCCAAGTAGATTCTAGATGGAAACCAATGGAAAGGAAAGGGTTCTTTAAGAGTTGATTTAGGAAATCTCAGTGGCATAGCCTCAGACTTTACTGATAATTTGACTTTGATAATTTATTTTGTAACCTGAAAAGGGACCAAATAATGAAATGACACTAGTCAAGTTAGGGATGGAACATTGTGGTTTAATAAGAAAAAAAGAAGCACATAATTTGCATAGAGAAAAATTGTATGTTTCTTCTCTCCAACTAAAATATCGTATATTAAAGCATGCTGTCTTATTGCCTGAGCCAATGGCTCAATCGCAATATCAAAAAGCAATGGGCTGAGAGGGTTACCCTGCCTATTCCCTCAGTAAAGAGGAAAGTTGCTACTGTAGATCTCATACCATTAGTGAGAACAGTTGCAGTTGGAGGACTATAAAGACACCTGACAAAATTATTGACCAGGTCAATTTTTTCTGATATGTAGAAGAGATATGACCACTCAACCCTGTGAAATGCCTCCTTGGCATCAAGAGAAAGCATAAGGGCAGGGTGATTCAATCTCTGAAAAAGCTGAATAATATTGAGGAGTCTTCTCAAATTATCAGAATCTAATGTGTAATGGTCTTAAATAGATGTTTGGACCTACAAAACCCATCTAATTCTCTCCAACAATGTGAGGGAGCACCTTTTCTAGATGCATGGCTGATATTTTAGAAAGCAGCTTTTGGTCAGAATTGACCAGTAGCCAATTCTGCAAATTACTGTACATTAAAAGGCCTTAGATGGGAAATCAGGGTAGTAGACAGGGGGCCAATATATTTTCATAAATGTAATAGCATTGCTGTGAAAGAACACCCTTGACAATCACAGAATGACCTTGTGACCACAGTTGCACATATTATTCAGAAGTTTAAGGTCCACAGGACTGTAGCCAACCTCCCTGGACCATCCACACAAAAAAAAATTGAGGACAAATTGAAGAGACAGATAATACAAATGGTAGCCAAAGAGGCCAGAACAACTTCCAAACAGATTAGAGGTGAACTTCAAGGTCAAGGTACATCAAGATTGTTAGATCTTGGACTTAATGGAAGATGACAGAGGAGGACTCCACTATTGAAAGAAAATTCAGGATGCTTTGATAATACCTGCACAGGTTCAAGAAATCATAAGACTATCAAGGCATTCTGGAGGGAATTGTGCTGCCAAGTGTCAGAAAGTGCAGTTTTCGTCGCAGGTCATGCATCCTCCAACGACTCAAAAAACACAGCTAAAAACACAAGAATGGCTAAGAAGTGGCCTTTTATGAGCCCTGATTTAAATCCTATTGAAGATCTGTGAAAAGGGCTGAAACATGCGGTCTGGATGCAGTCTGCACCCTTCAAATGTGAAACAGCTGGAGCAATTTGCTCATAAGGAGTGGCCCAAAATACCTGTCGACAGGTGCAGAAGACTCATTAAGATTTTCAGAAATTGCTTGATTGCAGTGATTGCCTCAAAGTATTGTCCAAGAAAACATTAAGTTAAGTGTACCATAATTTTTATACAGACCAGTTTCATTAGTTTGTTTTTTTAAAATGCTTCTGTCGAACCACAATTTAAAAGCATTGTCTGATTTTCATAAGTGAATTGTCAGTATTTTTTTAAATTACTTTTGCCAGTTTTTCAGCAAACATTGGTTTTATTTCTTTCTTTAATGAAAGGGTACCAACAATTTTGTCAATGTCTGTATATGTTTAACTGTTTCAGTTTCATGTTTTACTGTCATATGCACACATAGAATAAAATAATAATAAAATAGAATAAGCATAAAATAGAATAAAATAATAAATATGGGTATAAAAACATAGATATATAAAAAAGGATATATATCAAACATAGAATTAAAGCCAGATTATGAAAAATGAAATGAGTATCAAAATATACACACTGTAAACAGATGTAGTGTGTAAATTACCTGATGTTATATTAACTGATGTTATATACTTGACTTTATAATTGACATTATTTTTAAAAAGTAAAAGCACCACATCAGCTCATCTTTAAAGTGGTTAGCCTGAACTACAGTCATTCCAGATTCATATGCTGAGTGTCACATGCACAGTTTTTATTAGGGTGAAAAATCTGCTGAAACCTACTCTGGTGGACAGTTTTTCTGTTAAGTTTTTAAAAGGCAAAATAAGTTCTGAAATTAACAATAATTAATTAATTCATTTGTTCATTCATTCATAATTTTTTTTTTTTTTTTGTGTTCTCCATCACACTCATGCCCCATGTACAATTTCTTTATCTCAACACTTTACCTGATTAATTTCAGTGTATTTGACTGTGGCCTTACATTCTCTTCCATCTTGGTAAGATGGTGGTCCAGTTTTTTGTTGTCTGGGCCAGAAGAAAGTGGCGTCACATTAGGGGATTCGAGGGGGTCATGACCTTTGCCTTCAGCCTCACCGATTAATTCCTCTGTGGCATTTAGGACCTTGAGAACCTCTGTGGTGATGCTGCATAGAGAAGCAGCTGAGTACTGCTATCACACACACACACACACACACACACACACACACACACACACACACACACACACAAACAAAAAAAGTAGTTCATTACACATTTACATATCCATGCATTAATAAATTCATATCTGATCACGTTATTAAACTGTGATGATTATGACATATTACTTTTAAAAACTAAAATGTCATTCTTGACAAATGTAGCACAGAACTACAGTATATGCAGTGAACATCTACATCATTAAAAGCTTTTAGGACTCTCACTCAATTTTTTACAAGCAACTGCACAAACATAACAATGCGCATCAACACTCATTGCTGTTCATTCATGCCTTGCAGGCTTCAAGGAGAGCAAAGAGGTTTATGAAAACAGAAAAGAAAATGAACAAGGCTTCACAG
Organism: Clarias fuscus; assembly: GCA_030347435.1. Taxonomy (NCBI): domain Eukaryota; kingdom Metazoa; phylum Chordata; class Actinopteri; order Siluriformes; family Clariidae; genus Clarias; species Clarias fuscus. The sequence continues at coordinate 12,185,645 of CM059226.1, forward strand.
GAGCTCAAACACTTTTGGTGATGCAGTGGAAGGTGGCACAATGACATCAGTCCCAGGCATTAATAAAGACATAAGGCGGGTGTGTGTGTGTGAAGAAGCAATACGTCAAAACTGATGCTAACACGCCTCACTGCACAAACATACTGTACATAAATAAGGCACAAATAAATGCTGGCCACATTATCCAAAGAAGTGTATGAATGTGAATATTAAGGGGAAGAGTCATCCTGTGCTCCTTTCAACCGTAACCAAGACATCCCAGAACACATCAAAGTCATGTTAGCTTTGATTAATACAACAAAATCAGTGGTCCATTAAGTATGTGACTAAGGCAGATGGAGAGTAACATGATATTGATGATCTCTTCAAATGCAAGTGAAAAGACACAGAGTGATATGATGTTACCCAGTGATCAATTAATGGTAGCCTAAAGCTTTGATCCATAGAAGAAGTGAAGCCTTCTCAAAGGAAAGGAGTAGAGTTATGGAAGTAAATGTGCTCATGTGGGTTTGTGTGCTCTGGAGGCACACTTGTGAATAAAAGCGGCATCTCCTTTCAGCTGATATTTTTAAGATCTACATAAAGCCAGAATGAGTGTACCACTTCTGGCGTAGCCATCTGCAGAAAAAAGACACACATGTAATACGGAGCCTACTGAATATATAGCTTTGGATATATGGCTTAAAATCCTAACAATTGACCAAAACTATCACAATTTCCTCCTATTCATCGATTCTCACCTTAAATATATAACTTTCCTCACCAACAAGTGTGCAAATAAATTGCTGCTATAATAATTTCCCCATCTGCCATAAACCCTGTAGGTTTATTTGGTTGTTCGTAAACAATGTACACAAAGTGCCTGTGTGTATGTACTCGTTAACATCAGGATGGAGGAATTGCCTGAAGTCCCTTGTCTCCTCCAGATGAAGAACCTAGTGCTAACCCCTAAGGGCAGACAATAAGTTGCTTATTGGATGATATCGAACAAAATGTGGAAGGGCTTAAGAAACAGGTTACTATTACAAAGCATTATGCTTTATTCCATTTTTCTCTGAAAGCATTTTAAATAATTGTACAATTTATAGACACACATAGGCACAATTACCATAGCGTTGTATACAGTTTACAGCATCTTTTACAATGTAGAAATAAATGAAAAACAGGTAAGACCATCGAATTAGAAAAAATGTCCACTGGTACTGTACTGAATAACCAGGTTGTCCCATCAGTGTCCCTTCAAATTGTCACAGAGTGGTTTTGGGGAAAAGTGAAATGACCATCACGTTGCTAATAAGCAGTTGAAAAAAATCTTGGGACATTTTTTGCCAGGCAGTGTACTAAAAACCATAGTGCAAGAAATGCCCCAAGCAATAAACTAACCAAAGCAAAACACATGTATCACATATGTAATTTCTAAAAACTGTGAATTTACAGTTTCTACCTGCCTCTTCACCTCACATCTGCAGCTGATGGTTGACCATTCTTCCACGGCCACAAACATCTTATCTACACTGCATTGGCTCCCTGTGAAATTTCGCATCGATTTTAAGATACTACTTTTGACATTTAAAGCACTAAATGGTCTCGCGCCACAGTATTTGAGTGAACTGTTAGTGTCTTACGATCCGCCACGCCTACTTCGATCAAAGAATGCAGGCTGCCTGTCAGTACCACGTATTATTAAAACTACAGCAGGGGGCAGAGCTTTTTCTTACAAAGCCCCAAAGTTATGGAATAGTCTTCCTATTAATGTTCGGGACTCAGACACAGTCTCAGTGTTTAAGTCTAGGCTAAAAACCTATTTATTTAGCCAAGCATTTTTGTAAATAGATTAACCTTAGGTAAAGGAGCAGATCTGGGGGACTCATAGACGTAGAGTATTCTGGTGAACTGGTATGTTTAGATGCTGTCCTCCCCACTCTCATTGTTCACTCAGGTTTGTTGACGGTGAGGTGATTGGTTGCTTTACATCTCAGGGAGCCCTCATGTTTGTGTTTCCTTCTGGCTCTCCCTTTTAGTTATGCTGTTATAGTTAGTCCTGCCGGAGTCTCTGCTTGCACTTTGCACTAAATATACATTCACCTATACATGCTGACTGTGACCATACCTAACTGCCATCTCTCCTTATTTTCTGTTCTCTCCTTTTCTGCTCTCTTCTCTCTCTCTCTCCCCCTCTTCTTTCCCTCTCTCTGTCTCTCTGTCGAGCTATACATGTTTCGCTCCTGAGTTGCCAGTGATCCAGACCCCTCTGCCCTCTGGAGCCGTCTAACCCATCCTGGAGTCCTGCTTCTGGTTGGAGATCTCGTCGCATGGATGCCCCGTGTGGTCTGCCTGGATTCGTATGGTGGCTGGGGATGGTTTCCATGAAGACTCTCCTGTCATCGAGTGATGCTCTGGGGACCTGTGACTTCAGTTGTTCGATAACTCAGGACCGGAATCCCCTACAGTCTACCTGAGCCTCCGGGAACAAACTGGACTCCTTTTAATTTTAAAACATCTCTTGTTATACTGAACTTCCAGTCTTACACATTATTATGCTGAGCAATTCCTGCTATCCGTTATCACCCAGATGAGGATGGGTTCCCTGTTGAGTCTGGTTCCTCTCAAGGTTTCTTCCTATTACCATCTCAGGGAGTTTTTCCTTGCCACCGTCGCCCTCGGCTTGCTCATCGGGGACAATCTTGTCATTTTGATTCATATACATTGCATAAAAACTTACTTCTTTTTATTGTGTAAAGCTGCTTTGCGACAATGTCAATTGTTAAAAGCGCTATATAAATAAAATTGACTTGACTTGACTTGACAAACAATTACATTGGACCATGTGACACTGTTGCAAGTGAGGCAATGAGGCATATGCTACAAAGCTCCTATTAAGCAAGATCCACTAAAAATGCTAGCCACTCCAGCAAATCCAATCCACACCAACATGCCGGCAGTATTTAATTCTTGCCAATCATACAGTATACACTCTTTCCCATGCTCCCATATTAGGTATTAAACTATTGATGACAGTACTAGAACTGATGATGGAGGTCGCATCTATGATCCTGGGCCACACCATGGGCCATTTATAGAGTAGACTTATATTTCCACACTAAATTCCACAGAGCTGTCTTTCTCTCAGGTACAGTAGCTCATTGCTGATTCTAAGCTTTACTAACAGAAGAAGCAGTGCCTCATCATAGTGTCCCATTCAACTGACCTCATGGAGAACACCTCATCTAGGGACACTCCCCAGTTAGCTCCATCCACAACCAAACTAACTTAGACAAACTACACTGCTGGGGCTGTATATTTATGTGGTGAATATCCTGTTGAAACACTGTTAGTCAGTGCTATCTGTAACTGGGACTGTAGCCCAGTTTTCTCAAAACATAGGTGGCCTTGGCCAAGTCCGGCAAAGTCTGGCTTATCCCTTTTGAAAATATTTTCTTCCTATAACTCTAACCCATCACAATACCCAATAGGACCACACTCATTGGTTTGAGTCAGAGAGGTATAAAAACCAAACTGTTAAGTTTGTAATTAATTAAAGAAAGAAGGATTATAGTTTGATGCGTCCGCCATACCTCAACATGGTTACCAGGTAGCCCCCCCCCAAACTGGGACAAATACACATGCAAGTATGATGTGTCAGACATTCTCTAGTGTGTTCACAGGATTAACAATTAAACAAGAGTATTTAGGTTTTTAGGTGCATGCCTTGTTACCACAGTACAGATGCTTCCAGGGTTGAGGATTTGAGCTCCGCATTCTGGTTTGTGTGCAAGAAGTTTGCACGTTGCCCCATGTTTAGAGGGTTTCCTCTGGGGATTTCAGTTAACTCCCACAGTCCAAAGACACGCAGCTTAGGCTAAGTGACCTTTCATAGTTTGTGAGTGAGTATGTGAGTGCTTGTGCCCTGTGATGGAATGGCACCCTGTCCAGGGTGTACCCTGCCTTGTGCACCAAGTTTGCTGGTATAGACTCCAGGCCTCCAGGGACCCTGTGCAAAATTAGGGATACTTTGGGATTCTTTAATTCAGTTTAGAATAAAACATTAAATATGGCAGTTAAAATACAGTATAAGCACAGGCTCCTAAGAATTGTCTGTTTATGCAATGCTCACACAAACACACACAAAAAACTTCTAATATATTGCATCAGTCAGATGAGGTTCTACCACAGGGCTTAAACAAGGCCTAAATTAATATAAGGTGAAGGGACAAAATTGTATGATGTATTTATGGTCATGTTGCTCCTTTAAATAATGAAAACACACAAAAAGCAGATACAGCACCATCCAGGGTATATGAATGAATGGATAAATGAACGATTGAAGAACGTTGCAATTTTATTGAATGGATTCCACTCAGAAGTGAATGGACTAAAGACAAGCCCTTCTGTCCACAAGAAATAAAGTTTGTTTAGTTTATTGCTTGGGGCATTGCTCGCACTGTAATTTTTAGTACACTGCCTGGCTTTTTTGCCAGACGCTGATACAGTAATAAGCAGTTGAATAAAACCTTGTGACATTTTTTATTTCACAATATTTTATTCAACTGCTTATTACTGTATCAGAGTCTTTCCTGTTTTTTATTTATTTCTTTTAATACAATGCTGAAGACATCCAAAATATCCAATAATCTCCTTTGAACAGTTGATGTTGAGATGTGTGAAGGTACTTATGCTCTAAAGCCTTCATACCAGCTCTAATCTGAGGCTGGAAATCCTACATAAACTTCAGAGGTACAGTATGTTCTTGGACTGTCTTTCCTGTAATGGCCTCATAAGAAGCACTTTATACTATTCTCGCAACTATTCGAGAACTGCTGACCTTTGTGTCTTGAAATAAGTTTAAGTTATTGTTATTTTTCTTACTTAATTCCATAATTCCATATGTGTTGTCCCTATTGAAAAAGATTACATATATACATACATATATAATAGCAGATATACTAGGAAAAAAATTGTCCCATCAGTTAATATTTAAAAAGTATACTTGCATCACGCATACTAACATCATTCTTTTGGAATAAAATTTTAAATATACTTCAAAATACGTTTCTGTTCTTGCTTTTTTAATCCTCATTGTTGCAGGTGATTTTGCCTTGTCTACACTGATTTTAAAGTTCTCTGTTGTGAGAGTGTAAGCTTTTTATATTATTAACATTTTATATTAATATTTCATATATTTAACACTAAAGGAAATGTTAATGTATGATTTTTGCAGTCACAAACAGTACATAAACATGAATGTTTAGTCGACGCCTCCAATCGCAAACATACTTTTCTTTTTTTTTTTTTTTTTTTTCCCCCGATTTTCTCCCTAATTTAGTCGTGTCCACTAGGGGGCTCCACATTACGCTGCTACTACTACCACTCAGCAGGGAGGGCTGAAGACTATCACGTGTTTCCTCGTGACGCCAGCCGACCGCATCTTTTCGAACTGCTCGCTCGCGCACCGTTGGGGGCGGCGTAACACACTCGGAGGACAGCGCTATCCGCTCCCTCCGTTGCGCGAGCTCACAGACACCCTGACTGGCTGTAGAGCCGTGATTAATGTGGGAGCACTAAGTACCTCTCATCCCTCCCCTCTGAGAGAGCTCGGCCAATCAGCTCTCTCTAGACCTCCGGCTGCGAGAGGTTCCACCCGGGATTCGAACTAGCGATCTCCGGATGATAGGGCGAGCGCTTTAACCACTGCGCCACTCGGAGGCCCGCAAACATACTTTTATTGCCCAATTTAAGTCAGGCCAAGTCAGGGCTGCGTTTCCCAAAAGCATCGTAGGCTAAGAAGTTCGTAAAAATGATCGTACGACTGATCTTAATATTACGGTCTGTTTCCCAAAAACATCGTAACTTAAGTAGCACTTGAAAATCTTCGTAGATCTACGAGTGCTCTGGAGTAATCGTAAAGCCTTACATGCATCGGAAGGAGAGAGAGTTATGAGTGCACCTACTGGACAACCATCAAATTGCACCTAAAATTTACTTCTCTTCAAAGTGATTTTTTCATTTCTATTTTCTACTCATTACACAATTCAATATAGAATGAATAACGAATAAATAAATAAAATAAAAATGACATAATAAATGTTAGAATGAAATAAGTACACTGTTAAGTATATGGACATTTCGAGGGTAGTACAAATGTTGTATTTAACAGAAAATATTTAATGTGCTTTAAAGATGACACAAATAAAGGAGGAACTCAAAAATGTGTCAACCCAGCCATGTATTGAACATGTCTTGGTTGATCATCATGAAGTCTCATCTCAACTTCAAATTCAATATAGCAATATCGTCCCAGATTTGTTTGTTTTTCTTTATTTGTATAAATAAATAAAAAAATGTGTTTTTACAATACAACATTTCCAGTTAATTTATATTTTAAAACATGCTCAAGAAGAAATTACAGGACTTTTTATGTTATTCGAGTTGAATATACATTCACACAAGTAGAAGAAGAAACGGAAATGAACAATTAGATGGATTGCTATAAGAGCATGTGCAACAATGACGAGTCATTCTACAGCACTTGGTCAGTATGGCGTTATATTCCTGCCACAATTCTGAGCGCGCGGTATGACATTTTGAGAGCAGACAAAGGACTCTAATGCGCGTGCAGTGACTCCACTGCACGCTAAATAGCTCGATTCTGTGCATGCAGTGTCTCCCCTGCTCGCTCAACATGTTCTGTGCGCACTTGACCTACGTAAGTAGTACTTAAAGCAGGGCTACGTGCAATTGTGTTAAGTGCATTTTTGGGAAACGCACGTGAAACAATAGCGGACATTCGCAAAATGACTCGTAGAAAACGCTCTTAAGCGTTAAGATCAATCGTTATCGGGAAACGCAGCCCAGGCTAGTAATTTTGATATTTCTCAGTTTATTACAGTTTGAAAAGGCAGAAAATCTTAATCTAAGTGTAAAAGTGCTAAAATATCTCCTGTATATACTGTATAAGAAAACTCTTGTACCCAAGGACAATTAAAAATGCACCCTAAACCATACTGTACTCAAGTGCACTTGGCCTTCCTAAGTGCTTTGGAATTTAGTGTTTTTCCTGCTTACCTCTGTTGGAGATGTTTGCTCTTCTGGGTCAGAGGGGTCACTGTGGCTGTGTGCTTCTGCTCTTTTGCTTCTTTGTGTCAACCCTCTATTTACACTCTCCTCAGTCAAATAATGTCCTTTCTCACTGTGTTCTTCTTCCACACTCTTCTTTATATTCACATCACCATCAGGAATTATTGGTATTTGCTGAGTTTTGCTGTCTTGTAGGTCCCTTAACATTCTAAACCCACTGACTTGAGTTTCCACGTGTGCCTCTTTTTCTACGGACTTTTCTGCTTTTCTTTCAGTCTTACATTCATTATCCAGTTGTCTGACTTGCCAGTTCCTTTCAACATGGCTTTTTCTCTCTATTTTTTCTTGTCTGTCCCAGCCTTGATGTTTTTCCATTTGTCTCTCTTCAGCATTTTCTTCTCTTTTCTCATCCCTCTCTCTCTGTCTCACCACATCACTTTTCTCACACTCACTTTTAATCTGCCTTTCAATCCATCTTTCACCCAGTCTCTCCATTTTCATTTTAGTCATTTCCATGTCCATTTTGTAACGACTCTCTTTCTGTGTCTCGTTTGTTTTCTCTCTCTGTTTTACCCTATCACTTTCTTCCTCCCTCTCTCCATTACCTCGCCTATCAATGACTTTTCGTACTGGTTCATCATCAGAAGAGGTCAGTTCCTCCTTACAGATTGGAACAACTATTTTAGATAGTTGCGACCTTGAATCATGGGCCAAACTCTCGTTTTGTGATTGGTCTATCAGTTGTGCAGGTAGCACAGGGTTAGAGGCTACTGTGTTCTGGTACACAAATTCAGTCATGGCAGTGGAGGTCACATGGTTGGGTGGGGTCACAGTGCCCGTAGGTTGATGGGAGATGGGAGGTGGAAGAGGTGACTGAGTCTCCTGATGATCCTGTCCTTTCATCAAGATGGTGTTGAGCAGTAGCGTGCCATTCTCCTAGATATACACAAGCAGAAAAGTTAGTTATAGCTTAAAGGTGAAGGAATAACCAAAATTCGAGCTGCAACATCCCTCCTTTAGGTGTTTACCCTAAGCATCTGAGATGGTGATTGGTGATAGAAAAAAAAAAAAACAGAATGCATTATCTAATTTGAAGTTAAACAGTTACGTTACAAAAAAAAAGAGATAGAAGCTAGAAAGAAAGAGACAAAGATTCACTAATAGGGCACCTTTAAGTATTGGGGAAAAGGTTTCGGTAAGACTGAATTAGGTATTCTAAGTATTTTCGCTGTATTTTAAGCATAATTATTTTTACTTTGTTTTGTTATGAAGTAACAGTGCACTCCTATAATGACCACAGTGTCGATCATTAACCCGCACTTCCACCTAGTGGTGTGAAAAAGTCAGTCACAATAATCTCCTTGCAGCTATACTGTAGGATTTGGCCCAAGGTTTAGAGCTCTTCTCATACTCTTATTCCTGTTTCAGTACGCAGTATAACTATACATTTATGTGGCAGAAAAAATACTAAAAAGACATTGATCAACTGTAATATGAATCAGTGGTTAACACTGTTGCACACTGTTGCAGGGTCCGGGTTTGATTCCCAACCAGGATCTCTGTGCGTATACAGTAGTATGGAGTTTGCATCCTCCTTTTTCCTCCCAAAGTCCAAACACCTGCGGATTAGGCTAATTGCCGTTCCCAAATTTTCTGGAGTGTGTGAATGAGTGTGTGTATGTATATGTATGTGTGTCCTGCAATGGATTGGCACCCTGTCCAGGGTGTACCCCGCCTCGTGCCCTAAGTCACCTGGGATAGGCTCCAGGCACCCACAACCTTGAATACAGTATAAAGCGGTATAGACGATGAGTAGGTGAGTGAGGGATTCACATCCACATACACACAACACAATATCTACACATAATATTTGAGGACCAATTCTCTTACCCCGGTACGCAGTGTATTTTGCACACGACTCTCTGCTGACTCGCGTTTGTTCCTTTTTCTACGCCGCAACCTTTGTATCTGCTCGGCTTGTTCTTCCCCCTCACTGCTGTCTCCAACCACCTGAGGGTTAAAATTTACATCCAGAGTACCAAGCCTTGGTGAGTGTGACAGCCTAATAGAAGGCCCATGGTGCTCATAAGGCTGGTAGGGTTCAGGTGAAACCTTGTTTCTCTGGATGACATTTTGAGCTAGCTTTTGTGTGTGAGTAGGGGGAGCTGTAGAGTTTTCCGAATCTGAATTTAGAGTCTCTGTGTTGGTGAAGTGACCTGAGGAGGGTGAGGTTAAAGGTGGATAATGCTCTGTATCTCGCTGAGAATCTGATGATCGCGTTTCTTCTGACAGACGTTGGCGAAACTGCAGAAGCGCAAGCCCCCAGGTATCGTATTCTGCTTCCTCCTCTGTATCTGATCCCATCTCATCATACGCTGAAACCACCCCAGATTCCTTCTCTAGCACACTGAATACCAAGCTCTTCCGCTTGGTTAGCAAACTCGGCCGGGAATGCTGAGAAGTCTGTAAGGCGATCCAGTTTCCATCTGGAGACTGCAGAACAGAGGAAGCACCTAAACACACACACACACATATAAACAAATTATACACTGCTCAAAAGAGGAACACACTGAAAAGACATCAGATCTCAATGGAAATTATGCTGGATATCGATAATGATATGGACCGGTTAATGTGTTAGGAATGGAAGGATGGCACATCAAAATGTATCAACCTACAGAGGGCTGAATTCAAAGACATCCTGAAAATAATTTTAAAAATGATGCAGCAGATTAGTCCATTTTGTTAAAATGGTACAGTACTCAATAGATTGTGTGGACCCCACATGCTTGTATGCATGCCTGACACACACACACACACACACACACACACACACACACACACACACACACACACACACACACACACACACAGAGCAGTAAACTCACTGGAGTTGTCCAGACGGTCCACATTTTTCCAGCCCAGAATGGATGCTCTTGACTCTCTGCGCAAAGCTGAATAAATCTCCATATTTGGCTCCAGTTCTGTAGCTTCGGACACCTTGTCTGGGGAGTCATCACTAGTCAGCGACAGTGCTGACAGGGACCTCTAAATTAAGCAAAAATAAAATTACAAAAAGGAATACAATTACTCAAACGTTACTCTCAAACATGAGGGAGAGGGTGTCAGGGCAATTACTTAAAATTATTCTAAAATTAGTATTACAGAAAAAAATTGCAAAAGATGCAGGAACACAGTTCAAAGCAGATTATTTCAGGCAGAGCAAAGTTTCTGAATCCAAAACCTCTACAATATTCTTAGCTCTAGTGTCATGTTAAATCTTGTAGCCTAAATTAGGTTAAACCAAATGGAATAAATTCCTCAGTGGGCATGTTGGAAGGTTGTTTGCAGGTTTTCATCAAGGATGTCTGTACATTGCTGCATTCATCTTTTCCTCGATCGTGACCAATAGTCCAGTTCCTGCCTCTGAACAACATCTCCACAGTATGATGCTGACACCACTATGATTCACTGCAGGGATGGTATTGGCCAGGTGAGCGGTGCCTGGTTTCCTTCAGACATTCAGAGTTCAATCTTTGTTTCATCAGACCAGAGAATTTTGTTTCAGACCTTCAGGTGCCTTCTGTCAAACTCCACACAGGCTGTCATGTGCTTTTTAACTTAGAAGTGGCTTACCATACAGGCCTGATTGGTGGAGAAACGCTGGAGGTCTTTCAGAGTGACCATCGGGTTCTTGGTTACCTCCCTGACTAAGGCCCTTCTCCCCCGAACCCTGGGTTTAGCCGGGCGGCCCACTCTAGGAAAAGTCCTGGTTCCAAAACTTCTTCCATTTATGGATGATGGAGGCCCACTGTGCTCATTGGGACCTTCAATATTGTAGAAATCTTTCGGTACCCTTCCCCAGAACTGTGTATCGATATAATCCTGTGTCTGAGGTCTACAGACATTTTCTTGGACTTCATGGCTTGGTTTGTGCTCTGACATGCACTGTTAAATGTGGGACCTTATATAGTCAGGTGTGTGTCTTATCAAATCATGTCCACACACGAGAATTTACCACAGGTGGACTCCACTCAAGATCAGTGGAAACAGGATACACCTGAGCTTAATTGTGAGTGTCATGGCAAAGGCTGTGATACAGTACTTACAGTATGTCCTGTACATGTGAATTCTTTAGTTGTTTATTTTTAATAGATTGGCAAAGATTTCAAACAAACCTTCTTCTTGTTGTCATTATAGAGTATTGTTTGTAGAGGAAAATAATGAATTTAATACATTTTGGAATAAGGCTGTAAAATGTGGAAAAAGAGAAGCACTGTGAATACTTTGCACTGCTATGCCCTGCCTCACTGATGCGTAAAAGTTACTATGACCATAAACTCATGACCAGTAGAGGGCACTGGATATGCAGTTTTGTTTTGTCTGGTGTTATGACAGCGGATGATAATAAAATATACAACAGTATATTTAAACATATCACTGATATCGCTGATATCCTTTGCAAACCTGCTTTGTTTTACCCATCAATATTTGTATAACAAACTCCATAATGTGTGTACGTACATTTGTGTGTTAAAGGGAGACAAACATTGTACCGTATATATACATGCATGTTGCTTTTGGGTTTTATACAGAATATATATTTATATGTATAAATATATATAATCCACATGTATGTCATTTTTTGGCAGAGTAAGGGTAGGTTTGAAGTCATCGTCCTGTATTTGTTCACTATATTAAAGAGGCACGCTACCATGTACATGTACACACTCACACACACACACACACACACACACACACACACACACACACACACACACACACACACACACACACACACACACACACACACACACACACACACACAAACACACACATGCACACATATATGTGTACACTCACATAGCATATAGCACTCAAAGGACACAGTACTCACAAAGAAGAGCTGGGGGTATTTCAGAAAGCAGGTTTAACAAACTCAGAGTTTAAACACAAACACTACAGTAACTAACTCTGATCTGTGAAACTCGTTTTCAGGTTTTGGAACAGGTGAGTCAAAATGGCAAAAGGAGAAAGAAAGCCCCAGATTGCTCCCTAGTGGCATTAGGAATAGTAATGAATGCATGAATACATATACAAAATATGACAATATACAGTATTTAACAAAAGAAAAAAAGGAAAGAACAAGAAAAATAAACACTACAGATAATACCATTAAGCTGAATATAATATAATATAATATAATATAATATAATATAATATAATATAATATAATATAATATAATATAATATAATTTCCTCCCACAGTCCAAAGACATGCACAATAGCTTAATTGGTGTTCCTAACTTGGCCGTATGTGCAATGTGTGTGCCCTGCTACAGAGCCCCCTTCACAGCATAGGTGGTATGGAAAATGATATTATATTATATTATATTATATTATATTATATTATATTATATTATATTATATTATATTATATTATATTATATTAATGCAGGTGCAACTAGGCACAAAACTTGGCAGCAATTTAAGATGAAATATAGAAAATTATAATCCAGTCAGGTAAGGTATAATTTCATTACAAGCAGAAGGTTTGAACTTAATTAAACAGAATTTAACATGTAACATATTTAATGCATTTTAAGTGAAAAAGGGCCTTTGCAGCCAGTATTTAATATTATGTATAGTCTCTAAATGTGTGCCTACTTTGTATGTTCAATGTTGACCTCTATTACTGTCATTAAAAAAGGACTGAGGAAAAACCCACTGTGTACACCACCACTCACAGAGGCCCTTAGCCTGGTCCTCTGTCAAAATAGTAGACATCTTGTTTTTTAAGAAATCTCTTCAGGAAGCTTACCTGACCCAACCACAGGTTGGTTATTCAAAATAATGATGTGTGTTGTCTCGGTGATGCCTATACATCCATCTTAGACACAACTAGATTTTTTTTTGCAGCAGTATAATTCTTTGTAATTACCTGCTGTATTTTTTTTTAGATTTTTAGTTGTCCTTCATGAATTATGATATACTATAAGGTGACAGAGTTACATACAGTATGTGCAGATTGTGACGTGGTTCTAAACACTGTTGTAAAAGCAAATTTAAAAATAGGGGAAACAGTTTGCTGGGTAAAGGTATATATATATATGTATATGATATAATGTCTGTCTGCTGGAGCCTCATGCCATAACAGACCTCCATACTGTTGTAAATACTCTTAATACTCCACAATTTATTTCATAATGGTGACCGTCTTTATTTGACAATGAAGAGGTTACGGTCAATCAGAAATAATAGTACAGTACATAGTTAATTGGTGACAATACAGAGCCTAAACAGGCTTAAGCAGTTAACATAAAATTAGACCATACTGAATGCACCGTCTGCCCCTCTGATCTGCAGCCTGGATTGTTAAATATTAGCTCTTTAAAGTGTGTATCATTATATGAAATTATAACTAATCTAGAGTTTAATGTACTTGCAGAAACAAGGCTTAAACCAAAAAGGTATGTACTGTTAAATGAGGTTACATAAATCAGCCTCATCTAACTGGTAAAGGAGAAAATGTTGCAGTTATCTACAGTATAATGTAAATCTAACCATTCCAAAAAAACCTGAATACAAATTGAATCCATTTGAAATTCTTTATATTAACATAACATATGTAACTACAAATAATAAGTCTACTCAGTCCATTAATTATTGTTTACATTATTATCAGAATTTGATTGTGAAATTGTGGATTTCCTCTCAAACCTGGTCGTTACTTAAAAACAAATCATTAATTGTTGAAGGAATTTATCTCAAATAATTATCTCATCCTGTTTAAAATTTTGTCTTAGTAATTATACAACGTGTCTCAAAAAATCTGACATAATTTCATAGTGTAACAACAAGGCCAATTCTCGATCAAATGTTAACAAGTTGTGTAAAAACTAACCAAGTTTAATGATGGAGATGGATCGGGAGTGGCTGTGATAATGACAGTGTGCTGTTGAAATGGCCACCACGTTCACCTGTCTTGACACTTTGTATTTTTTTTCTATGGGGCTAAGTGAAAGGACTGGTCTTTATCCCCTGTCTTCCTATAAGCCTAGAGGAACTTAAGCAGAGAATCATTAAGGTGCTGGAGAATGTTATGCAAGATATGTTACAGCAGGAGCTAGACAACCGATTTGATGTGTGTCGTGTCACAGGGGATGCGCATATTGACCCTTTTTGAATCTTTGTGAAATAACATCTATATACATTTGAAGATGTTGGAATTGTTGGATTAAACATATTTTCATGTCAACATCACAGAGATTCATCACTAACTTCAGGAGTTATCGACTTTGATTGGCTCACCGTCTGATCTCACAGAACTTTCTCACATAATTGAATGCCTGGGGTTAGTGTTCTGTTATACTCTGGAAAATGTAGTGGCATTTAAAAAAAGAGATTAAAGGGAATAAATTCGCAAACTGGTATAATAATCACACATGCACGGTAAAAACCAAAGCTGCCAACTCTCCCGCGTTGAGCGTGAGTCTCACACGCTATCATGTCCAAATTCTCACACTTTCCAATTCAAAACAGGTGTCTGTGGAAGACGCTACAAAAATAATTGAGCTCCAGCCTCTTTCTGATGAGTCAGCTATACATGGCTTTTATTTTGAATCATCGTTCCATGTGGTCTCAATACACAGGAACACTGCGGCCAGAACGAATCCGCATGATTCTCTGCCTTCAGGAGGCAGGAGGAAGAAATCCAAGAACTGCAGCTAGCTAGCACAGGGAAAACAAGCTGTTCCGAAGCTAAGACCATATAACACAAGAGAATATTCACATGGTGACACTTCCATGGAGGCACCAGCTACTGACATGGCAACCGGCATTGAAGAGGATACAGCTGTGGTGGAGCGAGAGGTATAAGGCTTGAGCATATTGACATGACATTCTGGTGACTTCCTTTTCACAATGTCTGTATCACTCAGTTTAGACTCAACAAATTATGGACCAGAGCACCTACAGTAGCCTGGAAAGCAGACCCTGGCACTGGTAGCAGAACCAAAATTTGGAAATGCTGCATTACCTCTTTTTTATCTAAAAGATTATTCATACTGTACAAGCTTGCAAGAAAGCAAGTAAATGTTTTGCCAACTCGCCTGCTAAATGAGTCTTAAACATTCCTAGTTGGACTTTTCACAGAACCTGGAGACAGTAGTTATTCCTGTAACAACTGCAGTGGACCACAAACAGAAGAGACCTAACTGAATTCCACAGGACTGAATACAAGTGACTGAAATCACGGACCGCAAACAACATCAAGGAAATCCCTTTATCACAATCTTTTCCATGGCTCTTTTTCTAGGTTGTAGAATTTAACAAAGAAAAAATACATCTAGATAGGATCAAAAAATTGCTTTTTTCAACATATAATTGCAGGAATGGTTTGAGCATATAATCACTCTACTACTCTACACTCTATAACTATGTTAAGTTAAAAAGCATTTCAGAATGCCCAACATGCCTAGCCTTGACGTGGATTGAGTACATGAGTTGAAGACCAGATTCCACATCTGTCAGTCAAGAAAAGAAAGCGGAAGCTGCAGTGAGCAAACAAGATCACCAGAACTGAACCATTTAAGCTTGATTGATGATAAATTTAGATTTATGCCCCCTTTATTCAGGATTTCTTCATATTGAACTTTGTACAATGCCATGCAAAGACGTTATGAAACAGGAAATTGCAGACTACCATTTGACAAACTATTCAGTAGCCATGATGGAGCTTTAGTACATTCAGGACAAACGCCAAATTACTGTATAATGTGAATGGGCAGGTTTATGTGGGAGAAAACCACATTTTTAACATCCATGCATACACAAGTAAAAACTTTGGGTGTGGGTGAAAAACTTTGATGTGTCTTACCAAGGAGCTTTTGTGACAGGCCTGTAAGACAGTGCTGGGTAGAGAAGTGTTGTGTGTGCTTGATGCTGAGGTAGGGGAGGGCAGATCACTGTTGTGAGTCTGAGACCAAACAAACTCGTACTCTGCCTGCATCTCTGAACACTGCTTCCCTCTCTGTATAATCTACAAAGAAAGAGAAAACATGAAATACACAATTTATGTATTTATGCAGTATTCATTAATCAATACTTTTTTAAGATAATTATTTAGCAAGAGTCCGAGCACAAGAGTAAATGCATAAATTCACTTACTTTTTGAACAATTGTGGTGGCAAGTTCCTCTACAAGCTCCTCTCTATGATCACGTAAATATCGTGCCTCATTCTGCTTCTCCTACAGAGTAAAAGAAGCGTGGTGAAGAAATTACAAGCAACTGTCTGGTAAGATGATTCAAAATTTAAATTTTTTTAAAAATTCAATTTAAAATTAAAGGAAGATGGGGCAAGCTGTGTGCACTGCAACTGTGTGCAATACAAAGCACCATAGTGAGTGAAAGAAAGATAAAATAGGTCACTAAACGAGGCAGATGGCAGACAAACAGATGTTTAAATGCACAACATAATTATAAATTATTGGATAATAAAGATATCGTAGATTATTGATAGAATTGATAGTTAGAATAAGGAATGGATACGAGAAGAGGGTGGGTCAATTAGCTGCTCAGTAAATAAATTAATATATACAGTTGCCCTTGAAGGGCGGCACGGTGGTGTAGTGGTTAGCACTGTCGCCTTGCACCGCTAGGGTCCGGGTTCGATCCCCGGCCAGGCTCGATTCCCGTCTCTGTGTGCATGGAGTTTGCATGTTCTCCCCGTGCTTGGTGGGTTTCCTCCAGGTACTCCGGTTATATCCCACAGTCCAAAGACATGTAGGTTAGGCTAATTGGCGTTCCCAAATTGCCCTTAGTGTGTGTGTGAGTGTGTGTATGTGTGCCCTGTGATGGATTGGCACCCTGTCCAGGGTGTACCCTGCCATAGGCTCCAGGCCCCTGTGACCCTGAATACAGGATTAAGTGGTATAGATGATGAGTGAGTGAGTGAGTTGCCCTTGAAATTATTCCACCCCATATTAAAAAAATTGTCAAAATTACTAGCTTACAGCTGTTTATAATAAATCAGTGAAACAAGAGCATTTTAAATGTCTTAATACCACTAATGTATCAAGCGATTTCTTCAACGTCAACACAAAATGCTACTTTTAATGACTACAGTATCAAAATTATTCAACCTCTTAATGAGAAACATCTTCAGTAGAGACTCTATAGCTGTAAATACCTGCTGCAAATGTGACATATAGCCAGACACTCGCTTTTAGAAGTGTTTCTGACGGATCATGGGCAATGACCTCTAGTTCAGTAAGATCGTTGAGTTTTCGTTCTGCAACTGTGTTTTTCAATTTTTTTCATTGGATTCGAGTCTGGGGATAGTGATGGCCATTCTAGATCCAGCCAAGCCTTGGTTTTTAACATATTGGAGCAGACTCTTCTTGTGTTTAGCGATGTACTAAAGCTCCATGATGGCAGTAGTGGGGTACGTCTTGGGATGATCTTCAGTGCTTACTATTCGCCTTAAAGTGCAGAGTAAAACTTCAATGCCTGCTGGCACCAAATCTGTCTGTAGGTCCTTTGCAGTCAATCAAGGGTTTTTCAACATACCAGGTAGCACAACACAGCTAGCACCAGGTGACAGCTTCCTCCTTCTGCCACGTCCAGGTAGCCATTGTTACTATAACTTTGAGCTCGCAAAATAGGCTTCCTTCAGTTTTTATAGGAACTGTTTTTATAGGTTTTTTAGTATCTTATTTTTTTTATTTATTTACACACGTGGACAAAATTGTTGGTACCCTTCGGTCAATGAAAGAAAAACTCACAATGGTCACATAAATAACTTTAATCTGACAAAAGTAATAATTAAAAAAAATTCTATGAATGTTAACCAATGAAAGTCAGACATTGCTTTTCAACCATGCTTCAACAGAATTATTTTAAAAAATTAACTCATGGAACAGGCCTGGACAAAAATGATGGTACACCTAGAAAATACTGACAATAATGTGACCAAAGGGACATGTTAATTCAAGGTGTGTCCACTAATTAGCATCACAGGTGTCTACAATCTTGTAATCAGTCAGTGGGCCTATATATAGGGCTCCAGGTAGTCACTGTGTTGTTTGGTGACATAGTATGTACCACACTCAACATGGACCAGAGGAAGCAAAGAAAAGAGTTGTCTCAGGAGATTCGAAAGAAAATGATAGACAAGCATGTTAAAGTCAAAGGCTATAAGACCATTTCCAAGCAGCTAGATGTTCCTGTGACTACAGTTGCACATATTATTCAGAAATTTAAGATCCATGGGACTGTAGCCAACCTCCCTGGACGTGGCCGCAGGAGGAAAATTGATGACAAATCAAAGAGACGGATAATCCGTCAGCTTTGCTTTGCTGCATCTGGCACAGGGTGTCTTGAATCTGTGCAGGGTACAATGAAATCTCAAGACTATCAAGGGATTCTAGAGAGAAATGTGCTGGCCAGTGTCAGAAAGCTGGGTCTCAGTCGCAGGTCATGGGTCTTGCAACAGGATAATGACCCAATACACACAGCTAAAAACACCCAAGAATGGCTAAGAGGAAAACATTGGACTATTCTAAAGTGGCTTTCTATGAGCCCTGACCACAATCCTATTGAGCATCTTTGGAAGGAGCTGAAACATGCTGTCCGGAAAAGGCACCCTTCAAACCGGAAACCACTGGAGCAGCTTGCTCATGAGGAGTGGGCGAAAATACCTGCAGAGAGGTGCAGAAGTCTCACTGACAGTTACAGGAATCGTTTGATTGCAGTGATTGCCTCAAAAGGTTGTGCAACAAACTATTAAGTTAGGGGTACCATCATTTTTGTCCAGGCCTGTTCCATGAGTTCATTTTTTTTTATAATTCCGTTGAAGCATGGTTGAAAAGCAATGTCTGACTTTCATTGGTTAACATTCATAGAATTCTTATTTATTATTACTTTTGTCAGATTAAAGTTATTTCTGTGACCATTGTGAGTTTTTCTTTCATTGACCGAAGGGTACCAACAATTTTGTCCATGTGTGTATACTTACTATTTTTATTATAGTTTGTGCAAGACAATGATCTCTTTTCTTAACTTTATGGACAACTCTAGATAGATTGAGAGTTAGATGAATGTATGGATGGATCTATAAGTGAAATGAGCAGATGAGACATACCAGACTGTCCCTGTAACCCTCTGCTTTAGTTATCGCTTCCTCTATGGCCTCTTCAGCAACACGTAGGGCAACAGTGAGTGTCTCTCCTATGCTGTGACCTACACACACACACACACACACACACACACACACACACACACACACACACACACACACACACACACTGCATGAATTCAGGACCTCATATTTAAACAAATGAAATGAGCTCAATAACATAATACCTACAGACACAATACAATAACAAAGAGCCCATTTTTTATGTAGATTTTAAGCTGGCAAATGGCTGTACAGTGGAACCTTGTATCGCGTGGGAAACTTGGTCTGCGAGGATTTTGCAAGACGAGCAGAATTTTAATTTTATTTGCAAGACGCAAGTTCATTTTAACTTGTTAAATGAGTGAGTTCTTGATATACTGTACAAGAACTGTAGTACGTATACGCTTTGTCTGCCGAGCGTCACGTGATCACAACTGAGTTCTTCTCTCGCGTGCTGTGGGATTGTGGGTAATTGCCTCCCATATGCCAGGGTTCCATATGTTGTGTTCAAGTGACTGCTCTTTAGTAACTTTACTGCAACAATGTCCTAATTTAACACCAGTTCTTTTCAAAGGTAAAGTACAGGTTAATTTTGTATTAATTATTTTTAGATTAATACTTTTGGGCTGTGGAACAAATCAACTAAGTTTCCATAATTTCTTATGGGAAAATTCACTTTGATATGCAAGCATGCTTCCAGAAAGAATTATTCTCGCAATCCAAGGTTTAACTGTATATGAATTTCATATTACCGAATATATATAAGAGCCATTCAAGTTAAACCAGAGTGTGATGAAATGAAAGGCGTAAAACATTTAGACTTCAAGCAGATTACAGTGATGAGACTCTTAACCACAGTAAAACATCTGAATGGTGCAAATCTTTTAAAGGAGCCCTCTGCTGTCATTTCTGTGAACATTCAGCAAGTAGAATACCTGATCCTTGAAAATCAATGGTATATAAAGGTAGTTTTTACTCTCATAACAATGTTCTGTTATTTTACAGAATCATAAATCCTCGTTTGACTTGAACACACCTCGTATTTGAGTGTATTGTTTGGGAAGACTGTTGCTTAGTTTGCTCATTACACAAAGACATACACAGGGCTTACTTTCACTTTGTTTGGAGAATGCCGAGTCACTGCCACACAGACTGCCATCGTTATCATTGCTGGCTTCATGGACACTCACCTCTGGATACATATGAACAGAGAAAGAGGAGAGTGTTAAATGGTGAAAAAGAGTATTCAATTTTTCACTTATTCACTAACTCACTCACTCATCCTCTATACCGCTTTATCCTGTTTACAGGGTCACAGGGGCCCTGAAGCCTAACCAAGGAGACTTAGGGCACGAGGTGGAGTACACTCTGGACGGGGTGCCAATCTATCGGTGGGCACACACATTGCTTCTTCATTGTTTTTAGATATTTTTATCAGATGTTATTATAATATTATATATATTATTATATTATAGTAATAATTACAAGCATTTCACAAGTGTCCAAGGCGTTTACTGACAATAGCATTACGTTTATACAAAGAGTCAACATTTTGCAAAATTTTGGGGTTTTGTTTGTCCACCTGCCTCTTGAGGATGACCACACGTTCTCAATGGGATTGGTCTGGGAAATTTCATGGCCATGAACCCAAAATGTTGATGTTATTTCAATATTTTTATATATTTCAGGAAAGATTTCGATATTTCCTGAGCCATTTAGTTATCACTCTTGCCCTACGGCAAGATGCAAGGTGCTTCTATGTCTCTTTCAGAGCACAGGTTGGCAGATTATGAAAGGCTCAAGGAACAAATGCTGGCACAATGTGGCCATTCCTGCACTAGGCAGCCATAGAATGCAATGAATCACCTGCCTGTCTGGCTCAGAACCCAGAGGACAGTATGGATGCAGAAGTAGCTGAGTTCACCTCTCCCAATAATCCGCTCTCTTTTGTAGGTCTATTATAAGGGAAACTTGTGCCAGGAAGGTCGAGAAGATGACCACCTTTAACATCTGTTTGGGGCAACGGCCTACAATACAATTTTAAAATGAACAATATATAATGCCAGCAGATGGCACCTTAGAAGCCTGTACCAGCACTGCTCATGCCACAGAGTGCTGTCAGAACTGAGACATCCGCAAAGGTAAATTGTTTACCTTTACAAATCCCTACTTCCAATCAAGCAAAAAATTTCAGGTTTAGTTATTTAACAAATTAAGCAAATAGATAGATAATTTATTGATCTCAAAGCAAAAATGTACATTCAATATTTTATTTCTATTTACTCAAGAAGGAGCACCAGTATACATAGAGGGATTTTATGCTTGCTGTGTCATTTAGCTTGAACTCTTAAGACTTATATATTGACAGTAAATACAGTATATGAATATCAACTACTGTTAGTTTGTTTACTATCATTAGATGAAAGTATTTGTTTAAACATTTTACAAAATGTTTGTTGCTTGTGAACCTAGGCAATTTTTTATTCTTACACAAACTAAATAAGCTAAGTTTATTTGTTTTGATGCATGAATAAACCAATCAAACAAAGATACTATAATATTTTTTAAGTAAAAGTTAAATGGTTCCCTAAGGGGTTGTTCACAAATTATATCTAAAAAGTGTGTAAAATCGCAGCTTGATAGCATTGTTTTTGAGTTGGTTTGTTTTGTAGTTTTTGTTTGTAGACTCAGTTTCCTAGAAGGCACCTCGGTCAGGTGATGAGAGTGCTCACCTTAACCGAGGTAGCTCATTAGACATTCTACAAATAGCTGTTTGTTCTGGAAAACTGGGTCAAGCATTTGTTAGGTTAAGTGGGCTTTTGTTTGGTTATGTTCTGTTTTAGTTTGTCTTTGTTTTAAGTTGGCATATGTTGTGTGGAGCTGTCTTTGTTAAATGTATTAGTTTGTATCTTAGTCTGTTTGGTTTCCCCTTGTGTAAGTACCACTGTAGAATGTTTAGTTCTTAGTCCGTCTTGCTACTAACATGATACTAACCTGCCTAGTTCTTAGTCTGTTTAGTCTCCTAGTTTGTCTAGTCTCCATGTCTGCTTAGATCTTAGTCTGTTTAGTTACTAACCTGCTTAGCCACTAACCTGCTAGTTCTTAGTCTGTCCCCTACCTAGTCTGCTGTGTACCCAGTCTGTTCATCCCTTAGACCTTTGGCTACTAGTCTGTTAGCAACTAGTCTGATTAGCTATCATCCAGCTTAGCAGCTAGTGTGCGTAACAGCTAGTAGGCTAGGTCTCTGTTAGGCTTAGCTAGTCCTCTTGTTTATCTTGTATATTAGCCTGTCCAAGTTATTTGGTTTATGATGTTGTGTGTGTCATGCTCCAATTAGTTAGTCAACACCCTTTGTTTAAAGTTCATGTTCTGTTTTGTTTAAATAAAATGAACACTTTCTATTTCACTCCACCCTCTGCGTTTATGCCTGCCCCTTCTTCAGCCCACGGCTATCACCATGAGCCATCAGCAGAAACGTGACACCATGCTGCTTTCTCCTTTCCAAAGTTCAATAGAGCTTGCGTTTCCGTGGTGTCAGCCATTGCTATGACAACAGTATAATTAAGTATATAACTGGATTTCTAGCAAAAGACAGTCTTTGTAGCCTTTTCTGAGAAATGACACTGTCTGAATTCAATTAGCTGCCTAAACCTTGGCAAAAAAAAGTTCTGGACCATAGTTGACGTAAACAGACATAAGATACAGAAGTCGTGCTTTTCTGAGCCTGCAGGACAGAACATAAAAGCCTGTTAGATGTGAGCTAACTGGTTAATTTTTTAACAGGCACCTGCTTGCCGACACTTGAACTTATACCTATACTCCAATGCCTATCTGCCTGTATCTTATCTTCCTTGACAGGTCATAGCTCAAGTCTTTCTGGCTTGTGACCATGTCCTCTACCAGTGGAAGATGAAGTGTTGGGCAGATGGAACTTTAACCTCCTCCTCTAGGGCTTGGAACAAAAGTGATTTGTAACCCAAACAACACTAGAAAGAAAACGAACAGGTGAATGATGAGGGTTGGAAGTTGTGGGTGTACACAATCCAGAACAGGAACTTGCTCCAGTAAGCATCTTCCCAAGAGGCCATGCACCTCAGAGTGGTCTTGATGGCTGTTTCTTCCTTTTAGTCTGGCCATTGGGCTGGGGCCAGTCTTGCCAGTTGACAAACATGGGGTAGCTCTGATGAGCTTACAGAATTCCTTTCAAAATTGAGAGATGAATTGCAGGCATTGATGTGACATATGGAGCCAGAAAACATGGATGATCGTGAGCTCTGCAATCTCTTTGGCGGTAGGAAATTTTGGGAACGAAATTAAGTGTGCTGCCTTAAAGAAGCAATCCACCACAGTCGTTATACAGTTGTTTCCATCAGAAGCGAGTAAACCTGTGACAAAATCCAGGGCATGAGAGATGGGGAACCGGTAAGGGCTAGTCAGGCGTTGAATCTCTTGGCAGATTCTTATGGTCAGTCTTATGGTCAGGAATGTAACTTCAGACCCTTCCAGCCAATGCCTTCTAGATCACAGATGTTATAGGTCATTTCTGCTGGGGTTAAATGGTGTTACAAGAAGGAGCCTTGTTGTCAAGCAATGGGAGAATACACTTCCCACCCCTGTGTTGGAGGCATCCACTACACAACAAATTGATGAGATGGGTCTGGTATGATGAGGATAGGGGCAGACATGAATCGCTTCTTGAGAAATAGAAAAAGCTCTCTTGACTTCCTGATCCCAATGGAACCACTTCTTGGGGGAGGTCAGAGCATTTAAGGGGGCAGTGATGGAGCTATAGCCCCTTTTGAAGCGGTGGTGGAAATTGGCAAAGCCCAGTAATCTCTGAAGCTCCTGCCATGAGGTCTCTTTTCCTCAATGTCGTTAAGTCCCCTGTAATCAAAACAAGAATGGAGGAACCCATCATTTTTGCTGACAAAAGTAGTAGAATGTGTCACTCGTAGGGGGAAGGCAAGTAGCAAGGCTGAATGATACCTGCTGTGAGGTTCTCACTCAGAGAATAAAGGAGGGGTGGTTCCATACATACAGATACAGTGCAAGATTTATTAAAAAACAATGATGGTACTCCATGGGTACATGGGGAAAAACAGGAGGTTCACCTGTAAGTTGAGGCATGGAGTGAGCCGCTCATAGGCATGGCATAGAACATGATGGGCTCCAGCTCGTGATTAAGTTCCCAGTTGATTTGTGGGTTTTGGAGAGTTAACAGGGACAATGGCTGCATGGGAATTCAATGACAATTCTCCATGATGAAGTGGGAGGTCCCCTCAGAGCATAAAGCAAGGGGGGGGGAGGGGGGGCTGAGTCCACCCCACCTCCCAGATCCATGAGTTCTTGGAGAGATGTGCGTAGTTCCTGAGAGATGAGTTCATCCTTAATCACCTCCAAGAATCCCTCGAAGAACAGTCACACAGGCTTGGTCGTTCCACCTGCTTGAAAGGCCCAGTGTCCAGATCTCTTTGGCATAGTAATAGGCTAAATGAATACCTTGACAAGTTTTAACAGCTTGCTCCCCACCTCTCTTCTGGGACAAAAGCGGTCGTACACTGTCCTCACCTTGCTAAAAAAGTTTTCTCAGTGCACTGTGCTCAACTTCCGAGCTCTTCCCTTAAGGAGCATTATAACATATGCCATCTTTGAGCATTCTGAGGAGAGGGTGGAGACCTGTAGCTCAAAAACCAAATAGCATTGGGAGAGAAAGGAGCAGCATGTGCCTGAATCCCCCTCATAAGTAGGGCATGTCAGTGTTTGTGCCAAAAGCAGGTGAAAACTGGAGCCGCTTGAGCCGAGTTGTGACATTGGCGAGCGCTTGCTTCACACTGAGCAGTTCCTCGTCGATAGCTTGTCTGGGATGCGTTTGGTGACTGGGGACGGTTCCACTTTAATATGAAGATGGTCCTCGCCTCAGCTGATCCAGACAGCTGTTCTCTGAACACTGAAGTCGCTTGATAATTCCTTGATTTCCTACAGTCAACCTGAGCCTCCAATAACACATTTTATCTTAATCTCCATTTTAACTGAAAGACATCAACTGTTATATTAAACTGACAGGCGCCTAACACACAGTATGACTGCAGATCAATCCCTGCTATCCATTATTACCCAAATGAGGATGGGTTCCCCATTGAGTCTAGTTCCTCTCAAGGTTTCTTCCTATTCCCATCTCAGGGAGTTTTTCTTTGCCACCGTCACCATCGGCTTTATCATTTTTATTCATACACATTCACATTTCATAAAAACGTCCATTATTTTTTTAGATTGTGTAAAGCTGCAGGCGGCACGGTGGTGTAGTGGTTAGCACTGTCGCCTTGCACCTTCAGGGTCCGGGTTTGATTCCCGGGCAGGTTCTATTCCAGTCTCTGTATGCATGGAGTTTGCATGTTTTCCCCGTGCTTGGTGGGTTTCCTCCGGGTACTCTGATTTCCCCCGTGACCCTGAATACAGGATTAAGCGGTATAGCTGATGAGTTAGTGAGTGTAAAGCTGCTTTGCGACAATGTTAACTGTTAAAAGCAATATACAAATAAAATTGAATTGAATTGAACTGTATACTGTGACTGAGAGAAGTGAGCGAACAATACTCCCAAATTGGTTAGGCTTCTATCGCAACATGCGACATAAGCCATTTGTCTTGCACTTTCACTTAACTCATTGGTCTTTTTCTACATTTACAACATCCTGCTCTTTTCTCTGGACCTGGAGGAACACTGACATCACGTTCACCAAGTGCTACAGAGGCTCCTGAGGTATAACCTGTTTGCCAAGGCAGAGAAATTCAAATTCCACACAGCATCGACCACATTTCTCAGGTTCATCATTGGCCCTTCAGGCATTGAGATGGAGCCCGCCAAACTCCAAACAGTGGCAAATTGGCCCACACCCACCTCACGGCAGCAGCCTCAAAGGTTCTTGGGGTTCACAAATTTCTATCGCCACTTCATCTGGGGCTATAGCTCCATCGCTGCCCCAACTCACAGCCCTGACCTTCCCCAAGACCCGGTTCAGCTGGAATCAGGAATCCGAGAGAGCCTTCGCCAAGCTCAAGAAGATGTTCACGTCTTCCCCTATCCTCACCATCCCGGACCTGTCACGACAATTCATCGTGAAGGTCAACGCTTCCAGCACGGAGCTAGGGGACGTCCTTTTTCAGAGATCCACGTCAATAATAAGCTGCACCTCTGTTCAATCTTCTCTCACCGCTTAACCCCTGCCAAGGCAAACTATGGCATCAGCGATTGAGAGCTCCTAGCTATCAAGCTTGCCCTGGAGGAGTGAAGACACTAGTTAGTGGGGATGGACCGATCACAAGAACTTGGAATACCTATGGAGCACTAAGAGCGTCAACTCTTCTTTGCCAGATTCAATTTTACCCACTCCTATCACCCAAGGTCAAAAAACTCTAAACCGCACTCTCCAGACAGTTCTCGCCCACTCATGACCCAGCCGCCAAGAAGGTTCACTGAGACTAAGGTCCAGCAAGCCCTGTCTTGTGAAACAGGGCTGGGTAACATACCTCCTAAATGCCCCTTCATTCCCCCCCAATCTATGCTCTCAAGTCCTGGAATGGGCACACAGCTCCAAGCTGTCCTTCCACTCTGACTCAACTAGAACTCTGTCTCAAGTTTAGCAATGTTTTTTGAGGACTATGTTAAAGGAGGATGTTTCCAGCTTTGTGGCAGCATGAATGTTGGACTGAGGATGGAACCCTGAGGACAGTGATTCTATTTGTGTGTGTGTGTGTGTGTGTGTGTGTGTGTGTGTGTGTGTGTGTGTGTGTGTGTGTGTGTGTGTGTGTGTGTGTGAAAGTCACCCTTCTCCTCCTATCCTCTCTTGTCTCTGAATATTTTTTGGGTTGTGGAACAAATCATTAGAATTTCCGTTATTTCTTTTATATCTTTTTATACAAGTCCTTTGTATTACAAGCATGTTTCCGGAACAAATTATGCTCACAATCCAAGGTTTAACTGTAATTTTCCATCAGCCTACAAAAATAATAAAAAATTAATAATATATTTTTTTTCTGTGGAGAATAATAAAGTTGCTGATATCACTGAAAATTAAGTCTCAGTGAAAATAGAATTCAGTTAGTGCTTGCAAAAAGCTCTTTATTTGCTCTCTCTGAGCGCAGCATGCAAAGGTGGGATAGAATCGTTTGAGTCTATAAACTGTTCTTGGATTTCACTGCCTAAGCTTAAAAAGAGGAGCAAAGGTTTATAATTATTTTAAAACTTGAATAGAGCTCATTTTAAACTTTAAATGAATCTAATTTGAGATTTTTTTTGTATTCTTTTTCTAGACAAAATATAGTTACAGGAAAAAGATCATATTCTTATTTTGGTTTCACAAATAATACATTTGTGTGGGCCATTCTCTAATATTATTTTCCGCTAGGTGTCAATATAGGTACATATAAATACATATGACACATATAAATGTAATAGGCATCAAGTATTTTGCCAAGCCGTAGCATAAACAGTATTTTACATTTGAAAAAATCTAAAAGAAAATCTGGTGAAGTCATTTTTAATTGGCCTGATGCAGCCAAGAAAATAATAATACAAGGGGTAGTCAAGTCAATCCAGGACTTTGAAGGAATGTTTGGTGAGGGACTCTGAGGCGCAGTAAAACATTTGAATAATGTAAACTTTTTAAATAAGGCTGTAGATCCATGAATGACAATGATGGCTAAGATGGTTCCATTTCCCATCATTCCCATGAACATTCAGTGACTTAAATGCCTCAACTTGTGGAAGACACGTATCTGTCTGTTGGAATTGCACACAATCATGAAAGAATACCATTTGCATATAACAGGAACTCGCCACAGAGTTATTGCTACATCCCTAGAACAGTCCTGACCTTGCTGGAATAGGTGCAGTGTAATAGGAGATTATATGGATAAATAAGTGTAATTTTAATATCATAACTGTACAATTAAAAGTCCCAGTTTGAGTTAAAGACCCCAAATAATTTGATCCATAATTTACAAGGAAATTATACACTGACCTAAAGGATTATTAGGAACACCTGTTCAATTTCTCATTAATGCAATTATCTAATCAACCAATCACATGGTAGTTGCTTCAATGCATTTAGGGGCGTGGTCCTGGTCAAGACAATCTCCTGAACTTCAAACTGAATGTCAGAATGGGAAAAAAAGGTGATTTAAGCAATTTTGAGCGTGGCATGGTTGTTGGTGCCAGACGGGCCGGTCTGAGCATTTCACAATCTGCTCAGTTACTGGGATTTTCATGCACAACCATTTCTAGGGTTTACAAAGAATGGTGTGAAAAGGGAAAAACATCTCGTATGCGGCAGTCCTGTGGGCGAAAATGCCTTGTTGATGCTAGAGGTCAGAGGAGAATGGGCCGACTGATTCAAGCTGATAGAAGAGCAACTTTGACTGAAATAACCACTCGTTACAACCAAGGTATGCAGCAAAGCATTTGTGAAGCCACAACACGCACAACCTAGGTGGATGGGCTACTACAGCAGAAGACCCCACCGGGTGGATGGGCTACAACAGCAGAAGACCCCACCGAGTACCACTCATCTCCACTACAAATAGGAAAAAGAGGCTACAATTTGCACAAGCTCACCAAAATTGGACAGTTGAAGACTGGAAAAATGTTGCCTGGTCTGATGAGTCTCGATTTCTGTTGAGACATTCAAATGGTAGAGTCAGAATTTGGCGTAACCCGAATGAGAACATGGATTCATCATGCCTTGTTACCACTGTGCAGGCTGGTGGTGGTGGTGTAATGGTGTGGGGGATTTTTTCTTGGCACACTTTAGGTCCCTTAGTGCCAATTGGGCATTGTTTAAATGCCACGGCCTACCTGAGCATTGTTTCTGACCATGTCCATCCCTTTATGACCACCATGTACCCATCCTCTGATGGCTACTTCCAGCAAGATAATGCACCATGTCACAAAGCTCGAATCATTTCAAATTGGTTTCTTGAACATGACAATGAGTTCACTGGACTAAAATGGCCCCGTCTCAACCAGATCTCAACCCAATAGAGCATCTTTGGGATGTGGTGGAAAGGGAGCTTCGTGCCCTGGATGTGCATCCCACAAATTTGTAGAAAATGGTTTACCTGGCTCATGTCACATAAAAGGTCACAAATATTGACTTCGTCAGTTCAGAAATAAATCTCCTTCTCCCAAGTGTGTTTCGGAGTACTGCATTTGAAGGGGTGCTGCATTTACCCGCTAAACTTTGTTAATTTTGACCTGGTGTTTTACGGACCCTTACTTTTTGACATTCATGTTCAACTTCAGGTTTCAATATCAGTTTATGTTCATTGTTCACAGATGTTTTAAATGTTTGTCCTGTATACACATGTGTAGAAATAGCATACCTGGCAACTCTGACAATACTCCTCTCTCGATAATGTGCTTCCTGTAGAGAGTCTTGAGGACTTTAGCACTGCCAAACCTCTTAAAGCGACTCTTGACATTGTTATAATACCACTCCAAAGACTGGGCCCTCAGGAGCCTGAAAGCACAAAGAAGGGAATTTTATAAAGTAAACATTTGACCATGCATCCATCTATTCATCCATTCATTCTTTTCACCAAAAGCCATTTTTCTAATCAGTTACCTTGCAAATGGTCTTACTCCTTAGCAAAGTTTAATTATTATATTCATGTTTTTGAGTCTCTTTATCATGGTGAAAATGGGTGCAGAAAATGAAGACAGACAGGTGGGTTTGGGAGGAGATAATATACTCCCTAATATATTCCATTGTTATTAAATTGCAGGATAACACAGGCTGGCTTAGCAGACACTGTCACTGACATTCTTATGTAGTGAGAAAGCATTCATGGCATATTAATTCTTATTATAACACTTGTGTTTCAGAAATAACTCTGAAAAAGGAGAATTGTACACATCAATATAAAGTACCATTTAACTGCCCGATTAAAGAAAAGTCACACATACTAATATTTCTATATATTTTTTTATTTGAAGGAATATATTGTCACTAAACCATGCAGAAAAATTAGTTTATGCTTTTATTACCACTAGGCTGGACTATTGTAACGCCTTACTGTCTGGTTGTTCAACTATGTGGCAGTGAACTGCTAGTGTCTTACAATCCACCATGACTAACTTTGATCAAAGGATACAGCCTGCTTGTTAGTATTGCGTATTATGAAAACTACAGCAAGGGTAGAGCTTTTTCTTACAAAGCCCCAAAGCTATGGAATAGACATCCAATTAATGTTTGGGACTCAGCCTCCAGTGGTCACCATTAGCCTTTAACTTCTGTCGTTGGACTACAGAAGTTCCCAGATGGAGGGGTGGATATTCATACAGTATGGAGTATGTCATATTTATGGCTCCAACTGGACACAAAGAGGGTGTCAGAGAGCAGTGATACACATTGGCAAACACTATCAGACTTGCTATTCTATAATTTTACCAGCAAAATGGGCAGTAATTAAATATACAGTGCACAAGACAGATGGTAAATTTTTTAACTGAGGGTAATGCAGCTGCAGATGAGGCAGCCAAACAGGCAGGTATAGGTCAGGTAAAAATTATGCCTTTATTATGACATTATTATAAGTCAGCAGGCAGAACTAACTCCAGTTCCAGATGAAGAACTGAGATCCCCAACAACATCAGAAAATAGCACAGGTTCAGGCCACAGTCCCATTTCAGAAGAACAGCCATGGTCACTAGCAGAATCAGGAGCAGAAATAGCATCAGGGGATTATGCAACAGGATTATACACCTGATTTATCAACACTAGCTTATTTGCAGGCAACCGAGGATGAAATACATACACTATATTGCCTATTTATGTATTCGCTCGCTTGCCTTCAAATGCATATAAACAAAAGCGCATTTGTGAGGTCAGACACTGACTAGAAGTCTCCAATCTAATTAATCCCAAAGGTGTTCTATCGGGTGAAGGTCAGGATTCTGTGCAGTCTAGTCAAGTTCTTCCACACCAAACTCTCTCATCCATGTCTTTATGGACCTTGCTTTGTGCACTGGTGAAACATCAACGAACAGGAGGAGACCATCCCCAAACTGTTCCAACAAAGTTGGAAGCATGAAATTGTCCAAAATGTCTTGGTATGCTGAAGCATTAAGAGAAGTAACTTGCAGTACTTTCACTGGAACTAAGAGACTGAGCAAACTCCTAAAAAAGAACTCCACTCCAGTTCCAACATGACTGCACACCAGTACACAAAGATCAAAGACTAGAGCAGAGACTGTGAGCCAGTAATAGTTGTGAGCTGTTATAGCTGAGTCAATATCATATTAAACCCTATGGATTAAGAACTGGATGTTACGTAAGTTCTGTCTGTTTAATGACAAGGCAAAGTCACATTTCCGTCATATCCTCAAAAGGAAGCAAAAAACTTAAGTCACACAAAAAGATCTTTCAAGTGACCAGACAGTGAACAGTGATTCCATTTGTGTGTGAGTGTATGTTTGTGTGAGTGCAAAAGTCATCCTACACAATAACCCCACTCCTCCTCTTCCCCTCTCTCTTGTCTCAAACCAGTCACGATTCTTTTCAAAGGTAAAGTTTATGTTAATTTGTTTTATATTTACTTTAAATTTTGTATTAATCATCTTTATATGGATATTTTGGGGTTATGCAGTAGTATTTGCATTGTTTCTGTGCAGAGGACAGATACCAAGGTTTTCCAATTCCAGATACAATTATTTCTGATAATGGGATTATTTTTGTTTGTAGGGTGTTTAGGAAAATAATGCAGTGGGTAAACATCAAATAGAGATTTGGATACATGTATCATCCATAATATCTCAAGGTAGATAGAGAACCTGGAAGGTCCGCCTACTGCTCAAAGTATGCACACAGCCATCAAGTCAAGAGACCAGGACGCCTACAACGTTGCTACAGCCAATCTGAGGAGGAGAACCTTTAAAGCCAAACATAAACACAAACAGCTGACCCCCTATGCATGTGGCAAGGGATTCAGGCTATCATTGACTTCAAGCCACACAGGAGGCACATACAACCAGCTCCGCCTCAATATATTCTACGGTTGATTTGAAAATGAGAGCTATTACCAGGTGAGCAGCCAGACTCACTCTACACCTCTGGAATATGTGTGTTACCCTAAACAGGGTTAATGGAGGTCTTCACAGACATCATTGACCTCAGTCAGCTTTCTCCACCTACTTTAGGTCTGCTACCATTGTGCCAATGCCAAAGCATGCCGCTGCATGAGCATTCAGTGACTTTTATCCTATCACACTCTCCCCTGTCATTGCAAAGTGCATTGCAATGTCCTCGCTTACATTACAGCCTATCTGTCACCCACTCTAAAACCATGACAATTTGCATATTGCCCCAATACCAATTCCATGGTGCTCATCTGGACAACCCCAATATTTATGCCAGGTATTGTTTGTTTGTTTTTAGCCCAGCTTTAAATACAGTCGAACCTTTCAGCCTTGAGGCTGAAAGAGCTTGCTATCAGCCCACCACTCTGTAACTGGACTCTGGATCTCTTTCCAAGTAGATCCGACTAGATAACTTTACCTTTTCCAGGTTCACCCTCAGTACTGGAATTCCTGAGAGATGCATATTGTCCACTTCTCTTATACTCCCTTTTCACTCATAACTGTGTACCTCCCTATGCATCCAACACTAGTATAAAGTTTGAAGACACCACGTTGATAGGCCTGATCAGAGGTAAGGCGTGACTTATAGGGAGGTGATCCAGCACGTAGTAGCATCGTATGAGGACCTGGAACTCAACACCAAGAATACAGTGATCATTATGGATTTCAGACAAGCTGGCAATCACAATCATGTATCATGCTCAATCATGCTCAACAACAGTTCAACTGAACTGTTGTTGAGCATGCTCCCAGATTTAAGTTCCTTGCGTCTTCATCTCTGAGGACCTCATCTAGTCCCTGGTTCCTCTCTTCTGCGTAGAAAAGCAAAATACTGCCTCTATTTTTTGAGAAGGTTTAAAAAGACCCACCATCATGTAGTCACTAAAGAATGAAATTAGCTTTTTACCTTTGGCTGTTACGATACTGAACAGAGGATCATGGCATGTTAACCACTACATACATGTTTCCTTCCCTTTATATTCCCAATGTCTTTTCACTATGGATCATTGCACCATCCATAATGTACGCACAATGTTGTCATTGCACTACTGCACATTCCACTCATATTCATTCTGTATATGTTATACTATACAACCATCCATATGTGTGTATATATCCTGTTTAACTGTTTGACATGTCTTCAGCACTACACAATCTTTATTTACTACTGCTGTATCTTTTTATAATAAAACATATCATTCATCATGCCTGATGATTTTTTCTCTATCATCTTTTTATTTGCATTGAACGTGTCATTATTACACACAGCCGTGTAACCATGCAATTATGGGAAGCCATCAGAGTCAAACTTGGTCATGAGATAAATCTGTGATGATAACGTGTTAAAATGTATGGATTAATCATGTGTGAACATGTTTATACTGACATGTTATACTTAACTATAGGGGTGCTCCGATTGATCGGCAAAAAGGTCAGCAACTCGCGCGCCGCCACTCACTCAGCTGTCTGTCAATTTTATACAATCTACAGGAAAGCTCTAAGCTGTATTCGTCAAGCTCTAAGCTGTTCCCAGTTACTAACCAAAACATGATGCTATGTTTTAAGTTGACTTGTTGCACATGTTGCTTGGCAATTGCTCCCGGATTTAACATCTTATACTGGTGAGACCGAACCATCTCTCCCGCCACGCTCCTACAAACACTCGCAATAACAACCCAGACTTTGGACATTGCTTTACATACATACTCACTCACACACACACACACACACACACACACACACACACACACACACACACACACACACACACACACACTCCATACATTTGTATATTTTGTAGATTTATTTGTATATATTGTTGTTTTTTTTGGTGCACCTTTTTGTTTATTATTTCACTTAATACACGTTGGGTTTATTTTTGAATCATTGTGTGGTGTCATTTCTTGTTCCGCTCGGCCTACACCATACCGGAAGTAGATTCTAAGATCCCGTTTAGTGTAACTAAGTATAAATACAAAGCTGAACGTTACAGTTCTCAATTCATGATATTCCTCTTCATGTAATTTCAATACTTAATTTACATTAGGGCTGGAACGATTCCTCGAGTAAATCGAGTAATTCGATTACAAAAAATGATCAAGGCAAAATCTTCTGCCTCAAAGGTTCATTTAATTAATTTTAAAAGCTTGCCTTTTGTTTTTGCGCAATTATTTGTTGACAGCACGCTTTTGACACAGCGCACTTCCGGGTGCAAGCCGCCAGTAAACACCAATGAAGAAGAAGTGCTTACGTCACCCACAAAGCGGAAGGAGACGCAAACAGTTAGCTGTGTATTGATTTGAGGGAGCGTTCTGTTTAGCGGCTGCAAAATGGAAGGGAGCAATAAAATTTTCAGCAAGGCCAAGAGAAGAAGAAAGCAGAACTTGTCAGTAAAGGCTTATGTTATGTCTGAGATGTAGATTTGGAAACTTTTAGTTGCACAACTCAGTGTTTTTGTGTAATTATTTATTTCAATGTGTGCCTTAGTTTTTTTTATCCTTAAAGTCATTTGAAAAACTTTTTTTTTTTCCATCTGAGAAAAGGCTTTAAAATAAGAATGTATGGTGCTGTAATGCACTTAATTCATCTCAGTCAACTTTAATACGCGGTTTCGCTTGGTGGCCGGAAGTATGGTTCTTCATGATTCACCGCAAGTTTTGGAGCTGCGATTACGTTTCCATCTTTCTGCGCGAAAAATTCAATATGTTTAAGCCGCCTTAAAAACATGTTTAAACATGTTTAATTTTTTGGCGCCGCTTGCAGATCTTTGCGGAACGTCGGAAGGCAGTCGCGGCGGCTCTCGGTGCCTAACACCGCATCTCACTCCGAGTCAAACCGCATATTTGAGATAGGGGTATAAGCTATAACTTGTATTGTGAATAATGACAATGTTTATTTTTGATAAAATGCTGTATGCATTTAAAAAATAAAAGTAGATTTTTCTAAAAAGAAAACCAATTAATCTTTGTTTCTCTTATATATTTTACATTGCTGATTAATAGCAAAAGTGCATTTTATCCGATTACTCGATTAATCGGTTAAATTTTTGGTAGAATACTTTAAAATATTCGATAGCTACAGCCCTAATTTACATTGTTGTTAGATATAGTTTAATAAATAACGCTACATGATAAGGCTTCGAGTAGACCCAGTGAACCTTGCAGGGAATTCATATCTTCATATCCTTTACATAAAGATGCAAAAAAGAGATCCTACAGTATCTCAGGAAAGAAAGACTACAATCTATGTCTGCTGCAGAGAGTTCATTTAGTGTTAGCAGCCTCAAGTCACCACTTAATAGCACCTCAGATTAGAGGCATTATGAATGATTTATAGAGTATAAATAGTTTTACAATGTAGACAGAAATAAAAATCAGGAAATACTATGGAAATTGAAGGTTTGTCCAAACATTTGACTGGTAGTGTATGCAGATACAGGGAAATCAGTCTTGGTATAAGTGTTTGTGTGCCTATGCTAATGCTAAAATCAGTTTCAGGAGAAACAGAATGCATAGATTTACCAGTTACAGGGTCGGAAATAGAAGTAGGATCAAATGAATTGGTGGTATTTCTTTCTCTGGAAGTCCTTCTCCATCAATTTGGCAAATGTCATCAAGTGCCCTTACAAACACTTTTAAATGGCTGCCAATTCCAGGATTCAGCCTAATCTCTGACCCTTCCTAACCCCTGCTCAGAACATGATCCCTCGCAATGACGCAGTGTTTATGTTTTGTTTGGAAGCTGGTTGAAATGCTGTATATTATTGCCAGGGAAAACAATGATGGGTTCAGTTAACTGCAACATCAATGTCTCTCTGAGTAACAACCATTTAATTATGTTTTAATGTTAATTAGACATTTATACCTTTGCGACATTGTGCCACTGGCAGTTATTGGGTTGATTTCATCATTAAATCAAGGTTGTCATCTTGGACGCGTTTGTGTTCTGACTTTAAATCTCTCGATTAAATTGGGACATAATTTTTCCTCATCAGTCACGGACAGATAATAAAGGTGTACCAACATGCTTTATATAAAGAAATAAATAAGTCAACTTCTTATGTAAGAACTTATAGTATTACTTATAGTAATAGTGTCACAGTCGGGCCAGGCTCCGAACCCGGACAGACACCACGTCACCCATCGCCAGAATTCTAATCATTGCCACCTGAGATCAATCAAAACACACCTATAAAGGACACACACCACGCTACACTCAACGTCCGAGCTCGTATCAGCAAAAGTGGACCGAATCGCTGAAACGCAAGTAGAAGAGATCACATAGCTAAAATACTTACCTGTACTCCTTGTGTTCTTCCCATAGTAGTGTTCAAGTTTCTCTCCTGCATCGGCATCGCTGAGCATCCGTGGTGAGTGTCTGTCGTCGCTCCCAGGTAATCCCGAGGCTAAATCTCCGAAGATCCGGAAAACGACTCTTGTTCTGTTTGAATCGTCATCCTTGAGTAACAATCCTACCATCTAAGTGCCTCCGCTCTTGAGTATCTGTCTTGCCTTATAAGAACTGTAAATAAACTTCACTCACCCGTACAACCTTCTTCCTGTGTGAGTCCACTCTGTGTTACAGAAGCTCGGACCAAACCAACTACCGGGATGAGTGAGTCAGATCCCGTTCACGCGCTGGGAGAGCAGCCACACCAGGTGTTTGCTACAACCTCGCCGCCATTACAGAGCATATCCACCGGCGCTTCCACTTCTTCCTCTGCGCCTCCGGCAGCCAGCCCTATGGCGCGACCAGCGCCCTTCTCTTGTTCGGCGGGGAATTGCAGGGGATTTTTGTTGCAGTGTTCTCTCACATTCGCCATGCAACCGACTAGTTATCCAAACGATCAAGCAAAAATAGCATACATAATCTCCCTCTTGTCAGGACAGGCTTTACAGTGGGCGGAAGCGATCTGGTCACATGGGGGGGGCACTGACAGTTTCCTATGACCGCTTTGTGGCTCATTTCCGGGAAGTTTTCGGATGGACGGACTGCGAAGGTTCGGCAGGTGAACAACTCTACCACCTGAAACAGGGAAATCAACCAGTACAAGAATATGCGCTAAAGTTACGCACACTGGCTGCCTCGAGCGGGTGGAATGAGCAGGCCCTCCTCACTACTTATCATCAAGGACTGGAACCGAACTTGCGACGTATGCTGGCGACCCAAGATGATTCTGTAGGACTAGAGCAATTCATTCAGCTCTCCATCCGTTGTGCATCACGTCTCGCCTCCTGTCAGCCCACTACGAGGAACCCGGCAGAGTTTCTTGCCCACGCACCGAATCTCAGAACTTGGGGTGGAACCTATGCAGCTGGACAGGGGTCATCTCTCCATAGCCGAACGACAGAGAAGGCTGACTCATAGTCTCTGTATGTACTGCGGCAACACGGGGCACCTCAGACGTGAGTGTCCCATTCGACCACCTCGTCCCTTGGTGAGTTTTTTCTGCTATCGAAAGATCACAACCCCTTACCACCTCTGTGAACCTCACTGCTGCCCATATTACCGTTTCAGTGGCCGCCCTCCTCGACTCAGGGTCAGCCGGAAACTTCATCTCTGGAAACCTATGCAGATACCTCCGGCTCAAGACCTCCCCGACAGAAAAGCTCTTCCAGGTACAAGCCATAAACGGAAAACCCCTGTCAAAAAGATCTGTACACCAATCTGCGGGACCAGTCACCCTCCAGATCGGATTACTACATCAAGAGGAGATTACTTTCCTCGTTCTAGAGGAATCCACAGCCGACATTGTTTTAGGACGACCCTGGTTAATCAAACATGACCCTATCCTTTCTTGGTCCACGGGAGAAGTACTGAAGTGGGGAAAGGCATGTTCACCACAATGTTTCCCTACCCTGCCGTTACAACCACACAGGTTGGATCTACAAGCCACTTCTATCGAGAGCCCAGTAGATCAACAGTCAGTGGAAGTGCCTCCTTAATATACCGCCTTCGCCAATGTGTTCTGTCCCAAAAGGGCCACCCAACTACCACCACATCGTCGTTGGGACTGCGCAATCGATCTCCTACCAGGAGAACGACTTCCCCGTGGACGCATCTACCCACTTTCTATCCCAGTTTCTTCTTTGTGGCCAAGAGGGGAGGTGGCCTCAGGCCGTGTATCGATTTTCGCACGCTCAACAACACCACCGTGAAGTTTCGTTATCTGTTACCCCTGGTCCCAGCAGCCTTAGAATGTCTCAGAGAGGCCACCATTTTTACCAAGTTGGATCTACGCAGCGCATATAACTTGATCACAGCGCATTCGTCTTGAAGGGAGACGAATGGAAGACGGCTTTTGTAACCCCGACGGGGCATTACGAGTACTTGGTGATGTCCTATGGCCTGGTCAACGCCCCAGCCGTCTTCCAAAATTTCATGCATGAAATTCTCAGAGACTTCTTACACCGATTCGTCATCGTCTACATAGATGATATTTTAATCTTTACCAAATCCGAGTCAGAACACCGACAACATGCCATAAGGGTACTACAGCGGTTACGTGAATTCCAACTCTTCCTAAAAGTGGAGAAATGCTCTTTCCATCAGACCTCAATCAAGTTTCTCGGTTATGTCATAGACCAACACGGAATAAGGATGGATGAGGAGAAAGTGTCCGCCATTTCCACCTGGCCTACACCAACCACCGTCAAAGAGCTGCAATGATTTCTGGGCAATTATAGTACTATCGCCTGTCCCCTAACCTCCCTACTCCGTGGAAAACCTAGGTCCTTGAAGTGGACCTCCGAAGCTACTTCGGCCTTTCAACAACTCAAACTAGCCTTCTGCTCCGCTCCCATCCTTGTACACCCAGACCCAGATCTCCCGTTCGTGGTGGAAGTAGATGCCTCAACCACCGGGGTGGGAGCCATCCTTTCCCAACAGCACGGAAATCCGACAAGACTCCACCCATGTGCCTTTTTTCTAGAAAATTCAACTCGACAGAAGAAAATTATGATATCGGGGACCAGGAATTGCTGGCTATTAAGATGGCCCTGGATGAGTGGAGAGATTGGCTAGAAGGGGCGGCCCACCAGTTTCTGGTCTTGACTGACCATAAGAACTTGCAATATCTGCGGGAGGCAAAGAGACTTAATCCAAGACAGGCAAGGTGGGCAATGTTTTTCTCACGCTTCAACTTTAAGATCTCCTATCGTCCGGGAACAAAGAACACCAAGGCGGATGCCCTCTCACGACTACACTCACACAACAATTCCAGTGAGAAATCAGTGGCAATACTCCTGGCAAAAGTTTTTGTAAACCCCATCATCTGGGAACACCCGCCATCAGTATCAGAGCCGGCTCCAGTCCCTCCTCTTAACTGTCCACCCAATCGCAGGTTTGTTCAGGAGGAAGATCGAAAGGCTCTCATCCACTACACTCATTCTTCTGTAGGCATGGGACACCCTGGGACAAACTCTCTCACTTCTTCAGGATCGGTTCTGGTGGCCAAATATGGAGCAGGAGGTACGGAGGTATGTCAATGGATGCTCGAAATGCGCGCAGTCCAAAAGTCCCCGACATCCACCCACTGGGAAGCTCTTTCCACTACCCATTCCTCAACGCCCTTGGTCACACTTGGGAGTAGACTTCATCACGGATATGCCCGACTCTGATGGATATACCTGCATACTAGTGATCGTAGATCGATTTTCAAAGGGATGCCGACTGATTCCTCTACGAGGACTACCGACAGCAATGGAGACAGCAGAGCTCCTCTTCAACAGGGTCTTCCGATGCTTTGGAATCCCTGAGGATATCGTTTCAGATAGAGGCCCTCAGTTTACTTCAAGAGTTTGGCGAAACTGCTTTCGACTCCTAGGTGTGACTGTAACCCTGTCCTCAGGATATCACCCTCAGACAAATGGACAGACTGAGCGGAAGATACAAGAGATCGGCCGTTTCCTTCGGACCTTTTGTCATGGTCACCAGAATTCCTGGAACCAGTTCCTGGGGTGGGCCGAATATGCCCAAAACTCACTGCGACAACCGACCACAGACCTCACTCCTTTCCAGTGCATGCTAGGCTATCAACCCCCACTATTTCCTTGGAACAGGGGAACAGATCGGGAACAGATCTCCCGGCGGTCGACAGCTGGTTCCAAGAGAGTGAGAAAGTATGGGAAGAAGCTCATCATCATCTGCAGCGAGCGGTACGTAGGCACAAGGACATGGTGGATCGATGGCGAATTACAGCTCCAACATTCCAACCTGGAGATAAGGTATGGCTCTCGACTCGAGACATGCGCCTACGACAACCCTGCAAGAAGCTCAATCCCAGGTATGTCGGCCCCTTCACGATCATGGAAAGGATAAACCCGGTAACGTATAAATTGCAATTACCCCCACAATATCGAATTCACCCAACTTTCCATGTCTCACTGTTGAAGAAATATCAAGACCCTGTCTTTTCCTCCACAGAGCATGGCCCAGAAGAGGAAACGCCCCCTCCGCCGATCATAGTTGACGAAGGAACCATCTACCAGGTCCGGGACATCCTGAATTCTTGCCGCCGTGGTGGGCGCCTAGAGTATTTGGTAGATTGGGAGGGTTATGGTCCCGAGGAGAGAACCTGGGTACCGCGAGATGACGTGCTGGACCCCACTCTACTAGAAGAGTTTCACCAAGCTCATCCAGAGCGCCCAGCGCCCAGGGGCAGAGGGAGACCACCACGACGGCAGAGAGGTCGACCCTCAGGAGTGGGTCGTGGAGGAGGGGGTAATGTCACAGTTGGGCCAGGCTCCGAACCCGGACAGACACCACGCCCCCCATCGCCAGAATTCTAATCATTGCCACCTGAGATCAATCAAAACACACCTATAAAGGACACACACCACGCTACACTCAACGTCCGAGCTCGTATCAGCAAAAGTGGACCGAATCTCTGAAACGCAAGTAGAAGAGATCACATAGCTAAAATACATACCTGTACTCCTTGTGTTCTTCCCACAGTAGTGTTCCAGTTTCTCTCCTGCATCGGCGTCGCTGAGCATCCGTGGTGTGTGTCTGTCATCGCTCCCAGGTAATCCCGAGGCTAAATCTCCGAAGATCCGGAAAACGACTCTTGTTCTGTTTGAATCGTCATCCTTGAGTAACAATCCTACCATCTAAGTGCCTCCGCTCTTGAGTATCTGTCTTGCCTTATAAGAACTGTAAATAAACTTCACTCACCCGTACAACCTTCTTCCTGTGTGAGTCCGCTCTGTGTTACAAATATACAATTAATTATCAGTAACAAGAGTTTCTGAGAAGGCATGAGTATCTAAGATTGTGTTGGCTAATACACGGTGGTTTACAATGTATAGACACAGATACACATTAAGACCGGACGCAAATTCACACCTTTTTTGTAGATATTGTATTCTTGATGTACACTGATGGGGGTTCACCAACACAAAATTAAATTAAAATTCGCAATAAAAAATATTTCATACATGGCAAAATGGTTAAAACAGCTACCCAGAAAACAGGTGACCTTAGTGTTATCTTAGGTTTGTGTCTTAGTGCAATCATGTTGTGCAAGTATATTTTAATACATATATTGATGATAATATGTTGTGTAATAATAATTTACACAGAATGTTAAAAACACAGGTCAACTGTATTTATTCATGATATCAAATAGCACACGCCTTTTTGTTTTACTAGGATTGTAAGGGAATATCTTGAACTCTCTCTACCTCACATACACACACAAGGAAAGTACAAGAGGCTGCAGCATTTTATTTTTTCCCCACTGCTGCAATTTCTCAAACATGCTTAGAAATATACAGTACCACCACTTTCCCTATAAAAGCAAAAAACTCAAAATGATGATTCAATCATTTTTTTTTAACCAAAACACCCTTTTCTCCACTTGTTTTAATAGTAAAAATTTGAAGATCAATAATTGTGGGTAATTTTTAAAAGGACATTTACAAATGCGGCAGCACGGTGGGTGGCTTAGTGTTTAGCACTGTTGCCGTGCATCTCCAGAGACTGGGTTCGATTTCCAGCCAGGTGATTACTGCATGGAGTTTGCATGTTCTCCCCGTGTTTGGTGGGATTCCTCCCACAGTCCAAAGATATGGCGATTAGGCTAATTGGCGTTCCCAAATTCCCTGTAGTCTGTGTGTGTGTGTGTGTGTAATGGATTGGCACACTGTTCAGGGTGTACCCTGCCTCGTATGGAATACTTATTGACCAATCAGAAGTTAATAATTCATTTGACCATGACAAACTGTTCTATAATGCACCTATATTACTAGAATTTTCTTATAGGTCATAGATCTCTGCAATGTTGCTTCCAAGTTCAAACATTTCACCAGAGAATTTCCTAACTTTGCGGACACAAAAAATCTCACTTTTTCTCACCTAGGACTGGCTTGCACCTTAATTTTTTGTTCACGGTCACAAGGAGAAACTGAAACTAACAAGCTCATTCAGCACTGTGGTCTCCCCACTGACAAAAATGTGAGAGGCAGGGAGAGTGGTGTCACTACAGTTGATCCAGGTGTTGGAACTGAGGGACTACACTCAACATATTCAAGCTACACCTATTAAATAGCATTTTCTATTATACAAACACTATCAGACAAAGGATTTGTAATTATTATTTTTTCTTTATTGTTTTATTATTTTCAACATTGAACATTAATACTGAGGTTATTCAAACACATATGGCATTATGTAGTCAAAAAAAAAGCCCAAAATATGTTTTATATTTTACATTGTCCAAATTAGTGACATTTAGTGTTCATGGCAGCTTGGCACACTTACGGCATTCTCTCATCAGATTCACAAGGTAGTCACCTTGAATGATTTTCAGTTCACAGGTGTGCCATGTGACACTAAAGAC
Source organism: Clarias fuscus (assembly GCA_030347435.1). NCBI lineage: Eukaryota > Metazoa > Chordata > Actinopteri > Siluriformes > Clariidae > Clarias > Clarias fuscus. The sequence continues at coordinate 12,228,870 of CM059226.1, forward strand.
CTAATTTGTGACATTTCCTGACTCCTTAATGTGCTTTAGACCATAATTGTCATGTGTAGAGGAATGGTGGCTCCAAACTCATTAGCCCTATAAGTGTTACTACAACTACTTGTACTGTACAAATATATTTTATAGCTGTCTTTACTCAGTTAAGTACTGTAAAGAGTAAAGACAGTCCATCATTAAGAAATGAAGGTCATTCAATCCGAAAGAGTTTGAATATATCCCAAAGTGCAGTCACCAAAGCCTGCAAATGCTTTGATAAAACTGGCTCTCATGAGGACCGACACAGAAAAGGAAGACCAAGAGCTACCTCTGCTGCAAAAGGTTTATTAGGATGTCCAGCCTCAGAAACCACTGATTTACAGCACCTCAGAATAGAGCCCACATAAATGCTTTTTTGAGTTTAAACAGCAGATGGAGTCACAAGTCCTGAAAGAACAGCTGTCTACATCAGTAAATGGTCAAATGGAACCAACTCCAGTCACCACACGCATCCCAGCAGACCACATAGAGCCTCCATGCGACAAGATCTCAAACCAGAAACACATAAATGCTTCCAAATGCCGCAAAACAAGTGCTAGTGATTTAGATCTGAGCATCTAAAAGAAAAATATTAACTTTCAAAAAAAAGTTAATAAAAAGTTTCAATCAATTTGTTATAGAAAAGGGTAGAAGGTAACTAAGTAAATAAATGTTGTTACAGTTGTTACAGTAAGTACAGTGCATATTTCATGTATCTGTACTTTATTTATTGTCATACTGACAGTTTTTTTGTTTTACCTAGCTGTATTTACTCAGTGCAACTTTTAACATCAAAGTGAAAGACATAACATCAACATGTCAGGGGAAAAAAAAAGAGAATCACTGATTTGGAAAAGCTAATCACCTTCTCAAGGGCACACAAAGCCATTTGACTTTTTGATTAGCTCAGCATGAAAAGCTGGAGCATTTCAGTCCCTGGTAGTGCAACTGAAGCAAACAATCAATTATGGGTGGCAAGGCACTGTCAAAAGGTCTTAGTGTTACATTTGTGAAGAGGCACAAGTCAGGAGATGGATAAAAATATATTTCAAAGGTTTCATCACTGACTAGAAGTATATTATTAAAAAGTGAAAGGTATTTGGTACAACACAGATCCTAGATCAGGACATGGATCAAACTGGATGAAAGTGCTTGGAGGAAACTGGTCCGAATCTAACAGGGGGTCAACAGCAATTATGAAACGGCTGTAAGAATTTATGACAATGGCCGCAACACCAAAGCAATATGTCTGGTGGAAATCCAATACAGCTCACCATCCAAATAACACCATTCTTACAGTGAATCATGGACGTGGTGATATTCTGTTATGGGGTGACAAATGATCTCCATCAAATTTAACTAAACTTGAGCAGTTCTGCAAAGAAGAGAGGGCAAATACTGTATTGGAAAGTCTAAATGGGCAAAGCTTTGTGTGCCACTGAGAGGGTGTTGGCTTCACCTGATTGAGTTTACACATCATTTTTTAGGAGGGAATGATCCCTTTTCAATTTTTTTCTTTTTTTCTTTGACTTGCTGGTATTATATCTTTCACTTGGATGTTAAAAGTTCCACAAAGTAAAACAGCTAGATAAAACAAAAATGTTGTCTGTCTTCATTTCAGGCTGCTAAGACAGCACATCTCTTTTTCTTATTATTTTCTTATTATCTTGGTCCATTAAAATCACCTATCATCGTAACCTCAATCATTTATTTACCATGAACCTCTGCTTGTGTAAATACATGGAAAATTGCGCTTGTGATTTCATTGTGGATATGCCGATACAAAATTTATTTAAAAAAAAACAACTGAACTTCTTAATACTAAAACACATCTGTAAATAAAATTTTTTATATACTCATGCTTCTAAAACCAAAATTCTCTCTCAAATAGATATGATCGTGCAGACTCAAAACTAAAGGTATAGTAATATTTTTATACATGCTATCTATTTCTAAATCCATTAGCTGGAGCCCTACTGCTATTAGAACTCCTTTTCACTTCCAGCTGCATCATAAAGCTTGAATGAGAAACTTAATGACACTCATTATTTCACAGGAAATTACACATCCTTCCATTCATTTGTAGTGCAGTAGACGTGTTGGTGCTGCAGGTATGAGCATTGAAACAGTCTTCAATCAAATGTATATAATTTCTAAGGTTCACCCTAAACACATTTATCAATCGAAATATCCACTCGGATAAGAAGAAAATCATAAGAGAGTACATCTGAAAGTCTGGTGGCACACCATTTGCTTTTCTTTGGATTCTAAAAAGGGTAACACTTTTGCTGACTAAGAACTGCTTCTTAATCATGATATTAAGTATTGTTTTTCTTTTAAAGCAGTGGTCCCCAACCACCAGGACGCGGGCCAGTACCATGTGTAGTATACCATGTGTAGTATACTCTGTATAGGTTTTAATGCCTGAAAAAATTAAGCTAATGTTACAAGCTAACACTGGCTTAAAAATTTGTAAAAAAGTTGATGTCTCTGAAGAGCCTCTGTGAAACATGGAAATACCCAATGATAAGACAGCAGAGAAGATATTGGGAATTAAAAAAAAGCTGCATTTAAAAGAAAATGCCAAATGTCCATACTGTAATTAATGGGTTTATTTTAAGGTGATAATTTATTGTATAGATGGCCTCAAAAGTATGTTTGAGACAACTTACTTACTTACTATTATGAACTATTATGGAGGTGTTACCAGTATCGTAATGAACTTATATTGTCCCTGTGCTATGTTATTTTTTTTACTTTTTTTTGTGATTTGAGTATATTATGACTGAAATAAAGTTGCTCACATGCGCACACACTTTTACGTTGCAAAAGGCAGCATTTATTTAGCGAGTGTGTGTTGTTGTTTTTCTAAGGTACTATTATTGATTTTACATTTCGTCTGCTTTGCAAAAGTTGGCACTCTTTATGACATAAATAATGCTGTTTATATCGTGCGCCGATGTGAGCATCTTCATTAACACACATTTACAGCCGCATGAAGACATCAATCACGCAAAAGCTGCACACAATTGCATCTGCTGTAACAGTAAACAGTGGTGGCAGTGATATAGTATTATCAAAACACAGAAAAAAATGTCAGTTTTTACAGTGATATTAGCATATTTGCATTGAGTTTAATCATTTAGCACTTTTCATATTCATAAGACACACAAAGACTAATAAACATGATTAAGAAAAAATTGTGCACATGAGACAGAGAGAGAGACAGAGAAAGAGAGTTTCACAATCATACATGAAGCACAATTCACATTATATTCCAGAGTTTTCTTTTTCTTTTCTTCTCTCCTTCTTTTGTATCAATAATGATTCTACTTTGACTGTACTTTCTCCATTCATTATACTTATTATTCGTAGTAGTAGTTGTCCTGTGATTCAGTAATTCAGTAGTAGTAATAGTGCTGTGATTATTATTATTGGTACCTTTGCCTTTTGTTTTCTTTATTCAGTAGTTTTCATCCCTAGTGTCACTTTATGTTTGACTGCACAGGTAATTGTATGTATATATATTAATCTGTTTATTTCTGTTTTTATTTTGTGAATTGATTCTGAGCTTTGGCAGTATATAGAGTGTATACAGGAGCTGTCATACATTACTCATAATGTTTTGTGGGATTCTCTCTTAATAAATTGAATGTTGCTGTGAATATACGTAGTGAAGCACTGTTTTGTGTATAATTTAATGTGAAAATCATATTGTAATTTTCTCTGTCCTAATTGAGTATACAGAACCTGAGCCATGTGTGGTGGGGGGAGGGGTATTTTAGGAATAAACATTATATGTTAAATTTAGCACTGTTAGCACTGTCGCCCTGCACCTCCAGGGTCCGGGTTCGATTCCCGTCTCTGTGTGCATGGAGTTTGCATGTTCTCCCTGTGCTTGGTGGGTTTCCTCCCACAGTCCAAAGACATGTAGGTTAAGTTAAGCAACATTCCCAATTTGACCATTGTGTGTGTGTGTGTGAGTGTGTGTATGTGTGTGCCCTGCGATGGATTGGCACAATGTCCATGGTGTACACCGCCTTGTGTCCTAAGTCTCCTGGGATAGGCTCCAGGGCCCACGTGACCCTGAATACAGGATTAAGCGGTATAGGTGATGATGATGATAATTTTATTCTGCATCAGACTTTAATATGTAAGCCGAAATTTAGGCAGCCGAAATTTTTTAACATGCTCCAATTTTCCCGCTGACGAACGCATCAGAATTCATACCAAGCCCAAAAGAGGCTATAAGCAGCATAGCCCTCTACAGAGCTTTCCAGTGGTCGTAACAAATTTGCCATAGTGCATGAAATTGATCCATAATGCAAAAAAGGTTGGAGATCACTGTTTTAAAGACAACCAGTGTCCTCCATGCTTTAATGTCACCACTACACAACTGTGACTGCTTCTACTAAATGGTAATATGAAAAAATGTCAATGCTACAGCTGTTTTTATCTGAGAGTTTATATAAGAATATAACAGGCCCTGTCTTCTCTCTCCCCTGTTGATCAGCCATGCAATAATTGGCATCTGTCAGCTCACACATTCAGAACCAGGCATTTAGATCTGTCTTCCGTGTGTGCAGCTGTTCTGTAATGTGCTGAATGAGCAGCAGTTTAAAAAAAAATAGGGTGGCTGGCTCATGGCTCTCAGATGTTTTCCCCAGATTTTTACTGCGGGGAAATTAGCAACTACAAGGTTTAAAAGAGAAACAAAACTGAATGATATATTCTGGTTTAAGAATTTTATACATTTTTTTTTGCATATGTATATAAGTTAAATAAAATGAGTTTTATGAATGGCATTTTATTTATACATCTGTTTTTTTATGTTATCCACATTTAATTTCAGGGGTCATAATATAAAACATTATGATTTAGTAATTATCATAAAGGGAGTAGGTGACTGTGATTTAGTAATCTAAATAGTCATGTAAAACATGTGAGAATATCATAGCAGCCAAAAACACAGTTCCCCTTACAGTATTTATATTTGGGGGCTAAGCACTGATGCACAGCAGCCTGTTTTATCTACAAACCTTGTTTCTTTAAGACCTGTGTGTGCAAGGAAAAAATCAGTCAATCAGATTTTTTTCTCTGCTATGTGGTTACAAAATGTTTCTCTGAGGCTATCCCTGAGGCCCTGCTGAACTGCACTGTAACTGAATGAAGGCAAAAATTAAGATTTATTGCATCATGAGAGGGAGTATTCTTTCACTGGGTTTATTAAGCATCTTATAGGAGTTATTTCTGATACTCCATTCACAATGCAATTGACAAAAGAGTTTTTGTAGTTAGTAAGCATTGTTTGTTGTATGAATGTTATTCTTTTTGCTAGCTTGCTAAGAGTAAACAATACAAAGAGGAAAATCTGTGGATCTTTTTAAGGTTTATTAACCTTTACAGACTGATGGTAAGATTCCCCCAAAGATCAACAAATTCAAAAATAAAAGGATCTACACATTTTGGGGGATTTTCTTTCCAAAAAGTTTATTGCCAAATAAATGTTTGTTACTAACTTCATGTTAAAACTAAAAAACAGACGTATGTCATATTCTCCTCTCCACACACGTTGGAGACCTGCCCCTGTGCTTAGCGCTCCATTCACATGCAAGACTTACGTTAACGACTTTATTTAGAAGTAAATGCCAATTGATGCGTATTTTGGGGGAGTGATGTGCTGATGCATGCAAGTGTCCCACAGAACAGGAAGGGCTTGAATGATTTTTTTTTTCTCAAAATTCTCATGTGACTATTCTTATATGCAGATAAGAATCTTTCCCCTAGACTCATCACATGAATCCATACAAAGCGTTTTTGCTGTTTGTGTCCAGCGTTGAATAATTATTTGACCACAAATGGCAGGAATTTTTGACTGAAATAAAGTCGCTTACGTTGCCGCACACTTTCACTTTCCAAAAGGCAGCATTTATTTAGCAAGTATATATTTGTGTTATATTATTTTTCTTGGGTATTGATTTTACATTTTGTCTGCTTTGCAAAAGTTGCCCCTTGTGATGTGAGTATATTATGGTTAAAAAATATACTAAATAAATAAAAATAATTGATACAATATCTAAAGTAAAAATAAAACAAATTAACCTGCACTTTACCTTTAAAAAAAAGTAAAAATAAATCCCGACAGATAAGTGTTTCCGTTTATGCAACTAGAATGTTTAAAAGAGAAACAAAACTGAATGATATATTCTGGTTTAAGAATTTTATACATTTTTGGAAATTATTATTAATATATTAAACAAGGAAAGTGTGTATACTGTATACAGTATTTTCACATGTATATAAGTTAAAAAATGAGTTTTGTGAATGGCATTTTATTTATAGATCTGTTTTAATGTTATCCATATTTCATTTCAGGGGTCATAATATAAAACATTATGATTTAGTAATTATCATAATGGGAGTAGGTGACTGTGATTTAGTAATCTAAATAGTCAAGTAAAACAAGTAAGAATATCATATCAGCCAAAAACACAGTTCCCCCTACAGTATTTATATTTAGGGGCTAAGCACTGAAGCACAGCACCCTGTATTATCTACAAACCTTGTGCCTTGTACCAATGCTACACTTCAGTCAGAACAAGTCAGAAAAATTCAGTCAATCAGATTTTTTTCTCTGCTATGTGGTTACAAAATGTTTCTCTGAGGCTATCCCTGAGGCCCTGCTGAACTGCACTGTAACTGAATGAAGGCAGAAATTAAGATTTAAGAAAGGGAGATGTTGATTATACCAGCAAGAGACGAGTACTAAGACCCAGCAGGGGAGACGATTACCCAAAATTTCGCATCGCAAGAGAGAGAGAAAAATCATTGGCTCAGTTGTGATCATGTGATGCTCGGTGTCAAAACAAGAGCGCATGCATGATACATGATACGCGGCACTCGTAAACCAATACTTGCTCGGTTTTCAAGTCAAAATGTATTAAAAATCTTTGCTTGTCTCGCAAACCACTCTACTCGCAATCCGAGGTTCCACTGTACTATAAATTTGTTACTATAAATACTGTCTTTGCAACGCTGCGCGAAACATGCTCCAATGTTAGCCACTTTATTTCAATGAATGTTTCAGAAACTATGCTTTATTTTTGGTTTCCCTCTCTAATTCCCTGTGGGGAATCTGAGTGTATACTGTAGGTGTGAATAGCCAGGTGAACACCTGAGCCAGGTGTCAATAGGTCTTACAGGCACATCAGCCACTTTACAAATTAAAGGTATTTCTGAGTGTAATAATTTAAGTGTTTTTGTTACAACCAAGACTTTCATGAACTCAGTTCTGTGTTCAAAACAATCTGCCAGGTTTGTTTTTTTTCTGTATTTTCTCTGCTTTTCTGAGTTTAAAATATAATTTTTTTGTATGTGTACTTTGCCACACGTTTAAAAGTTTCTTATGAATCTAACATATTCATGTAGGGACTTAACAGGCCACCTCAAAAGGGAGCTGACTATCTGTCACCTTTCAGTGAAACGGCGCCATGCTGACAACGGTATCTCTCTCGGTGGTACAAAGCAGCTGGAAGCGTGACCCGGTTAAAAGAGGAAACGCAGATGGCTTTCACCAACCCCGACCTCAAACAGTACAAGTCAGCAAGCTATTGAACAAGTTTCAGTTTCATGACATCAGCATACAAAGGAAGAAGCAGTTTCACATCTCCAACTCAGATGGTGTAGATATGCAAGCAACTCCCTTGCACAAGAAAGAAGCAGTTACGCATTCCCACTCAAACAGTGTAAATCAGCAAGTAACTCAATTAAATGAGAAACTAGGCAATTTCACAACCCCCCTGGCAGTTGCTGACCACCAGAATGTGTTTCCTGCCTCATCTCTTGGCTCAAGAACAAAGAACATACCTGTCAAATAAATTATTGTTTCTTTATAAAGAACTGTTGTCTTGGTCATGTATTTTAAAGTTTAAACATTTGCCCCAATCTTATGCTACCAGATCTTGTGTTATCATTGGTGGCCACGTGATAAACGGAGTTGGTAAGATACACTAAATCGTGCTAAACGCTGGACGAATAGTCAATGACGCTGTATGCTATAAATTTTAAATCAGTTTTATAAAATTAAGCCGAATCCTTAAAGATTTGATTCACCTCTGACAAAGAGCTGAAACCCTACATTTACATCAGCCACGATATGAAAGCCTATTTTGTGCTCTACATAAATAAGTATTGCTGTATTAGCTGTATTAGTATTATATTGGTAATGATTTGAAATTTACACAAATTTAAGAAGATCGTTGAATCACTGCAGAATGTGTAAACATAAGCTAGAATGTACAACCATAAACCAGAATGTGCAAACATATATGTTTGTGTATTCAGTCCTTCAGTCCTGTGCAAATGTGCAAATGTTCAGGGGTTGGTTTGGTGTGTTCCAACTCAAGCGTCTGAGGTGGTAGAGACGCTGCCGGGCCTTTTTCACAACGGTGTTGATGTGACAGGACCGGACAAGGTATAGGAAGCTGTCCACTCTCTCCACTGAGCTCTCATTGATTACAGAGGTCTGGTAGTTTTTCTCCTGTTTGTACTGAAGTCTACTATCAGCTCCTTTGTCTTGCTGACGTTGTTCCTATGTCACCAGTTCTCCAGATTTCTAATCTCTTCCAGGTAGGCCGTCTCATTGATCAATTGTTGTCAGAGATCAATCCCACCACGACGGTGTTGTCAGCAAACTTGGTGATCTTAGTGGAGCTGGTAGTGGCCAAGAAGTCATAGGTGTACAATGAGTACAGCAAGGGGTTCAGAATACAACCCTGGGGGGTCCAGTGCTGAGGGGGAGGAAGGCTGAGACATGTTTGCCTATCCTTACTGCCTGTGGACTACCAGTTAGGAAATCGTAGATTCACTGACACAGAGATGGACAGAGTCCCAAGTGCTTCAGTTTGGTGGTGAGTGTGGACGGAATTATAGTGTTATAGTGTTACGTTGAGCTGTAGTCTACAATGAGCATTTTAAATTAATTCCCCTTTCTAGTGTCCAGGTCGCTGAGTGATGTATGAAGGAAGTAGGAAATGGCATCATCAGCGCGGTTTGGACGGTATGTAAACTGGAGTTGATCTAGCGTATTGGGTAGTCAAGAGATGATGAAGTCCCTGACCAGCCGTTCAAAGTACTTCATCAATACAGAAGTGAGGGCTACAGGGCGGTAGTCATTGAGTGAAGCAGGATGGGGTTTCTTTGATACAGGGACAATGATGTAATATTTAAAGCAAGTGGGGATTACCGATTGGGATAAGGAGAGGTTGAATATTACTGTGAACACAGGTGCTAGCTGATCTGTGCAGGCTTAGAGGACTAAACCTGAGATTCCATCTGGCCCTGCTGCTTTCCTGATGTTCGCTCTCCTGCAGGCTCTCCTCACATCATGCTCGGAGATGATGAACGCGTTCCTAGTGTTGGCATTCTCTTCCTGTCTGCAGCTACTAGCATTAGCTTTAGTGTTAGCATTAGCATCATTAGCTGCAGCCTCAAAGCAAGCATAGAAGGTGTTCAGCTCGATAACCACTTACGTAAACAAATTGATGTCATCAGGGCAGTGCCGGAACATGTCCCAGTCTGTGTCATTGAGTGTGTCCTGCAGAGAGGCCACCGATTGGTCCGTCCAGCACGCAACCTCCATTTGACCTGGAACATCCTGGAATGTCCTGCTACTTCGTTTATATTTTGCCATGAGGGAGATGGCGGCGTGGTCGGATTTCCCAAACGGGGGACTAGATTGTGCCTTGTAGCCATCTTTGATTGTTGTATAACAATGATCCAGTGTCCCTTCGCCCCTGGTGAGGCAGGTGAAATGCAGATAAAAGTTCAGCATTTTGTATTGTGTTTGGTGGTAATCAAGAGATGTGACTGTGAGTGCCTCATGAAGCTCGCAGGCAGTGTCCATGTCCACTTGAGGTGGAATATAAATGACGCTGATAATGACCGATGTAAACTCCCGAGGAAGGTGAAAAGGTAATTTGATAATCAGTAATTTGATAATCAGGAGGTCCATGTTAGGTGTGCAGGAGCATGTGAGAGGAACAACGCTCATGCTGTTGCACCAGCTTCTGTTCACCATTAAGCACACGCCACCTCCCCTTGACTTCCCCGAGTCCTGTGTTCTGTCCATGCGCTGAACTGAGAAGATCTCAGCCGGCTAGATGGCGGGTCCAGTAATGCTGGGTTCAGCGATGTCTCAGTGAAGCAGAGGAGATTGCAGTCCTGAATGTCTCTCTGGAACTTTACCCTGCCCTGAGGTCATCGATCTTGTTTTACAGTGACAGGATGTTGTTCCACCTGGGGTCGCCGTTTTTGGGTCGCGCCCTTGTTCTCACTCAGGATATCACTCGGCCAGCTCCCGGGATTTAAAACATTGAAATTTACGAATGTTGTAAATTTAAACTCATTTACCAGTTTAAAGTTACTGGGAACGAATTTAAAAGACAAAAACAAAGGAAAAGAGGTCGGAGCAGTCATGACAGCAGCCGACCTCACCGGCACCATCTTAGATTAAAATAAATGCTCTTAACAATGTGATTAATACCAATGGTGTTTAGAAATCCGCAAAATTGGCACATTTTAACAAGCCAAAAATGACTGCTGGGAAGTTTACCACACTACACGGTTAACACACAAGAAGTGGTACATCCTTAAATAGTGTAACATGATACACAGATTTATTATTTTGCACATTTATTTATTTATCAGTAAACACAAACAGACAAATATATATTTTTAATTATTTAAGATTCATACATGTCTGTTATGCAACCAATAAAAACACACACAGTACAATGTAGCCATCTGTGTTTGTACAGTTAAAGTAAAATATACACAATTTAACACATGCAGTACATTAACATGTCAAATGAGTCATAACTTTGAATGCCCTTTCTAACACTTTGTACATGTTAGAGTCTGTTCTTTAATGTCTGAGTCCATGAAAGAATCCATGAAAATACCTACACACATACAGTATATAGACAAACATTACATTTACTGTCCTTGTGAAGAACCTTTCTTCTGCATTTATTAATTTATCTAGTTAATGCTATACATACATTATACTTAGATCTTATCATAATCCCGAACTCTCATAAATATACAAACAGACCAGAAAAATCAGCAAAATAAATAAATGCACACATATACTTTACACTAAAATTAAGATAATATCAGGTAACCAAGCCACACTGAGAGATTCTAACTACCAACTTCACAGTGTATAATTTCAATACTATCAAATTGCTGGGTAAGAGAATTCATGCCACTCTAAAAGGATTCATTTAAAACCACATTTTTGCAATCCGTTCTGCAGTGGGCAGTGCCTCTGCTGGAGTTCTGTCACACACAGATGGTAGGAATCATTGCATGATGCATTTTAATATGCAGCAATATTTGGTTATATAACACACGCCTGTATATTTCAGTAGTAATAGTAGATGGAATAAAAGTTCAGTGTAGCACACACCATTTACAGAGAAAAAGGACGTTTTAATTTAGGATTTGGATTCTGTTTTAATTTATATTAAACAATGCACCACAATAACTAGCCCCTACTCCATTTCAGTTTTGAACACTTTTAAAACAGTGTAATCCAATCCAACTAATTTATTCTACTGCTTTTTCCTATATCATCTTGGCTAGGCCCACTGGTACAGATTATATCACTGTCACTATGGTAACTTCCATAAGAGCCAAAACCAAAATTCTTTATAGAGCTTTATAAATAACACATAGGGCATATTCTATAATACATTATGGTTAAATATTGACATAACACTACTGTATATAAACATCTTTTTTTATTTCTAACAAATTAAAACAAATGTCCACCCTGAAGTATATTTAGCCATGTTTTCCTTAACATAAATTTTAGCAAATGAAGCATATATGACATCAATATTGTGATAAATTGTGCTCTAATACATTTTTTCAAAAGTATGGTGGGTACTGTGAAGATTTATGTAATGTTTTACAGATAGATAGATAGATACTGTAGACAGATAAAAAAATATGCATTATAAACATATTTTAATGCATATTATAGCTACAAAATTTACTGTGACAGCAATAATTTGGGATTTGTGCGTCTTCCTTTTCATTAGTAGTGTAATGTGAATTACAACAGTTTTTATAATATGAGGTTAAAAACATGCTGTGTTTTATTTTACATTTGCAACAAGGACCACAACAATAACAATAACAACAACAATAATTATTATTATATCAGTTAATAATAATAATAATAATAATAATAATAATAATTATTATTATTATTATTATTATTATTATTATTACATTGTAATTAATTTATTTGGCTTCCTACGTTTTTGACACTCAGCCTATAGAGGAAAATGTAAAGCTTCTGTTAAGCAAAATAATATTACGCACATCAGAATATGGCATGGTCTACTGTCATTGTTTTCTGTATGTCCAGGTACCTAATAAAATAATAAAAATGCCCACCAATAACACCATTAACCCTGATTGCTTTAGGGGGCAAGACAAAAGTCGAGAACACAAGAAAAAAAAGAGAAATGGAAGAATAATGGGTAAGAGCACATTGCCTGTGTGCCTGTTTCAGATTGTGAAATCCCCCTGGGTTAAATGCATCTCTGCATGGATGCTAGGAAATTAAACAGTCTCTCTCTCTCTCTCTCTCTCTCTCTCTCTCTCTCTCTCTCGTTCACTCCTGCATGCCTGTGTGCATGCTTCCATGATTCAGTGTCTTGTCTAAAAAGCGTACATCCAATTACCCAGAGAGCTGAATGAAAGCACCACTCCCTTTACCTGCTCATGCTTCCTTTACTCCAACCTCTGTAACATGCTGAAGTTTGTGCTTGTTTCCTGGTTTATTGCAAACCAACATGCCATGACAGTCTGTATGTTTATAGAACTACCTCGAATTGAATGCTCATTCTTTACCCCATGGCGTATAACGCTCCCTCATTTTTCCACATTTTCAAACAGCAAAGAAAACAATGTATTTCAATCTGCAGCTGCATGCATGTGTGTGTGTTCATGAGAGAGAGAGAGAGAGAGAGAGAGAGGGAGAGAGAGAGAGGATGAAATGAGATGCTCTTACTGACCTGGTCTTGTGGCAAATGGCACAGACATAGCCATTCTCATGTTGGATATAGGAGCAGCAGGCTTTACAGACGTTGTAGCGACAGTCGAGGCAAATGCGGCGCGGCTTAAGAAAGAAGCTGAATGGCCCACAGCAGCGAATGCAGCACTGCTCATTAAAGTCGCGCTGCTTGGCCAGCAGCAGACAGCGTGCACCCTCCTCCTCTAGCTCGTGCTTCAAATCACTAAACAGAGAAATAGGAAGGGAGGGAGCAAATGAGAGTGGAGAGGGAGTGGGAAGGGTTTAAAAAGAGAGATAAAAAGGTGAGATAAGAGTGGAAAGACATAAAGACAGAGACAGTACAAATGATACAGGGCACTGAATGAGTGAGAGGAAATAAGATTGAAATGTCAAGAGCGGGTGGAGAAAGAGGGGAAAAAGCCTACACGAGATGGAAGGGCAGAAGAGACAGAATTGGAGAGGAAGACAAGGAGGAAGTGAGGAGGGAAGGAGGAAACGAGGGGGGAAGAAGGAGGCAAGGGGGGGAAATGGTAAGAATCATAAATGGTTAAGAGACAAACATGGAATCGAAGAGAGTGGATAGCAATGGCGTGAGAGAGGAAGAAATCAAGAGGGAAAATAGAGAAAGGGAAAAATAAAGACAGAATGGCACGACATGATGTAGAAAATTTTAAAAAGAAAAATTCATAGGGACCAAGTGACAAAAAGGTCAAATGCAGAAATTAGGGAGAAAGAGATAAGTTTGACAGGAAAGAGACAAATGCAGTAAAAAAAGAAAAAAAGAAATAAAAAGTGGACATAGATAGAAGTAAAAGCCCTGTGACTGTGTGTGTCAGAGAGCGAGAGAGCAAGAATATAAAGGAGAAAAAGGAAATCTTCTGGAATAATCGATGCTGAAAGGAATGAAAATTTTAAAACAGGAGGAAGCTACAGCTCACAGACAGGAAAACATTTTTTCTTCTCTCCTTCTGTCACCACACACTCCTCCATCTCACACACTAGGTCTGCCTCTTGTTATGTGCATGTGGGTATGGATGCACACATGCTATCTACAGTACCTTGTGCAAACACACATACCTTATAGCTTATGTTAAAGCATATGAAAATCAAACTTCTCCAGCATTCATCAAGAAGTGTCAATGTAGACCTATATATCGATATACTGTAATTCACAGTGATATAGTGTGTGCATGAAACACAGACGCACACACACATACACTGCAGATAAACATTTTACCTAGATTTTACATAAAGTGCAGTCAAGGTCAAAAAATGTCCAATACTTTTATAATTGTAGAGACATTTGGTTTTTACTAAGATAAAAAAAAAAAACACGCAAAAACTGACTATTTTAGAAACTAGAATAAAATCTGTTTAGCTCCAGCACCAATCTTCTACTGGTCTACAGCCAAATAAAAAATCAATGGTCAAATATTAAGTATGCAGTATAGAATATTATCATTGAAATCATTGCTGAAATGTACATTTATGTAAATGGAGAATACCCCCCCAGCACTACGCTCTGTTCTGGCTCCCGCGTTACCAAAAACAAGATTGGCTCGGAGTGACGTCCAAGCCACAGTGTAACTGGGACACTTCACCGTCATGCACCCCGATTTAATTAGCTAGCCGGCCAAGGAGACTAACGTGAGGGAGGAAGGAAGTGGGGTAACTGGAATGCTGGAAAGCCCGTAAAATTTTCCGCACCCTCATTCCACTCCTAGGGTGACCACGTCTTGCTGCACCACGAGCAACTTTTGCCCTCTGGGGGCTCCGTGGGCCTCTGAGCGGAAGCCTGGTGATGCCTAGCTGTCTCTCCTATGTCTTCAAGCTCTAAATCCGGCTCTAAATAAGGGGTAGAATGTGAATCCTTAGACTCCAGTTCGATGGACAGAGATTGGAACCGGGAAAGCAATCAGTTATAGCATTTGTGGAGCTGAGGGAGCTTTTGGCCTCACAAAGGCGGTTATCCACCTGGATGGGTAGCCTATATAATTCCTCCAGATCATGTGGAGGATCACGTATGGCTAGCTCATCTTTTAGCCATTCAGACAGCCCTTGTATATATACATAAGTCATATACCATAAAGGCTGCGTCATTTCACCCTGAGCTGGCGACCGCGGTAGAAAACTTGACTGTGTAATCTGCTACTGTACCGCCACTTGAATAGAACGGAGGGGTGACACTACGCATTGCTAGCCGCATGTGACTGATGGAATGTGGCCCTGAGTGCGTCAACAAAGGTGCTGCCACACTGCAATGGCCCACTGGAGTCCTCTGCCTGTGAGGAGAGACACCATAAAGGCAACCTTCGCCCCTTCTTTCTTTCTGATGGAAACTGGAAGGGCTGCAGCTCTCTGACTCGCCCTGCATACCGCTGAGGAGTGGGTGGTCGAGTTTCAGCCACCAGAGGGGGTAATTGAACCACTGGAAACCCGAAAGTGGGCTTGCTCCTCAAGCTTTCCAAATATTTGCTCAAGGCGTTTATTAATCCCACACATCTCCGAAATTAAAACTGCTAGGATTTCCTCATGCTTTCCTCAAGCAGTACCGCTTGATCTCTTGCACCCTCGCCAAGTCCACGAGCTCTTCAGATAGTGCGATCATTCTGTTGCGTGGTGCAGTTTAGAGCCGCACCACGGAATGCAATAATATTAATAAGAGCCCTTACGCAGAGCTTCTGAGGATGTCAATGAAATAGGAGTTAGTGAGAGTGCTTATGACATGCACGTGAAGACCTTTCCATTGAGAGATAGCGGGGATTATTAATTGGAAACAAAAAAGAAACAAAGGGAAAAACTAACAGAGCTCAGCCATCTCCTTGAAACTGGAAGTCTCTGTGAAATAAAAATAAACTTTATATCCTCTGGACACACTTACCGAGCATTTATGTGTGATTTTTATTTGCTTTTTACACTTAAACGCAGAGGGAGCATGCACACCACTTGCAACTGTTTCTCACTCTTTCACGAGGACTGCTCGTGAAGACTAAAGCTGGATCTTTTGCCTTTGTTTCGTCTTGAACTTGAACATATGTTTGTCTTTGGCCCTGATAACTTAACGGGTGCTACCTAATGATCGCACAAACTGCGCCGGTCTTAGGACCCTTAAATAGACACGTCGCCAGGTACAGCGTATCCACGCTGATTGCGTCTGAACGGCTCTGCCTGGTAGCAGCCTGCAGATCTGCCGGTTCTGAACCAGGCAGAGTACTTTTGTGTGGTTCTGCCCCTCGCAAGACTCACGCCTTTACAAGCGTGGACTGCATCATTAAGTAAACCGGAAATCAGAATTAACTTCCTCTAGTGTCTGATTATCTGTTTATCACTCACATGCCACGCTTTGCCAATCATAACAAGCGCAGGGCTGCTATGTTAGGAGAGCACATGAAATTACTAAATTACTAAAGGGACTCAAATAGGTAGGCATCTTTCTGTAAAATTCCTTCAAGGTTTTTATCATTTTAATTGTAATAGGTATAACTCTGCACCTGCTTCTTTAAAAATGTGGGAGGAAATTACGGTATCTCTCTCTCTCTCAAACACACACACACACACACACACACACACACACACACACACACACACATACACACACACACATTCAGACTCCAGCTGCCTGTGCATTAGGGTGAGTGTAAGTAATTGTTATCATTTAATCAATTCATCCCTAATTAAACAAGCGAGGGTGGAGAATAAGTTCTGTAGTGACAAGACAAGGCTCTGAAGGCTTATATATTATGCACATAAAAAAAAAAAAACATTAAAAAACTATAAAACTTTATGGATTAAATACTCAATATCAAGTAAGGATTTAGAGTGTACTTAAAACATCACTGCACAAATAACACAAGATTAACCTAAACATATCCTAGGTATGTCTCAATCCTGAAACCAGAAAAAGATGACCACAAGTGAAAATGTACTTATTTAAATAGTTTCGTACCACTAGCACAGAAACAGTGCTGCCAAAGCTGGCATTTTCTTTTTTTTTTTTTTTTGGATTTTTCCCCGATTTTCTCCCTAATTTAGTCGTGTCCAATTCCTCCCCGTCACTAGGGGGCTCCCACATTAAGGCTACTACTACCACTCAGCCGGGAGGGCCGAGGACTATCACCTCCGAACCACGTGACGCCAGCCGACCGCATCTTTTCGAACTGCTCGCTCGCGCACCGTTGGGGGCGGCGTAACACACTCGGAGGACAGCGCTATCCGCTCCCTCCGTTGCGCGAGCTCACAGATGCCCCTGATTGGCTGTAGAGCCGTGATTAATGTGGCAGCACTAAGTACCTCTCATCCCTCCCCTCTGAGAGAGCTCGGCCAATCAGCTCTCTCTAGACCTCCGGCTGCGAGAGGTTACAGCACCACCCGGGATTCGAACTAGCGATCTCCGGATGATAGGGCGAGCGCTTTAACCACTGCGCCACTCGGAGGCCCAATTCTAAAATATTTTCCCTTGCCTTTCAAACACTGACAGTGGTGGCAACTGAATGTGCTTCTTAATAGACTTGTAGACTTAAAAATACTGTATAATAAGAATCATCTTCCTTTAAATGTAAAACAATTCTATTACTACATTACATTAACATTACAACACTATTGTTGTTGTTGCAGGCGTCACAAAGGCTGAGTCGTTAGTATTGTCGTCTTACACCTCCTGTGTGAATAAGCGTGTGTGTGTGTGTGTGTGTGTGTGGTCCTTGTGATAGATTAGCATCCCATCCCAGGGTGTAGCCTGCCTCATGCCCTAAGTCTCCTGGGATAGGCTCCAGGCCTCATCACCCTGTATAGAGGAAAAAGCTGTATGTGTAGACAATAAGTGAGTGAGTGAGTGATTGTTATTGTTGCCATGGTACTGAAAGACCACAAAGAGACCGCAAATGATATGTTGACGATTTCCTGCCCAATAAAATGTATTTATTATTGTTAATTATAACAATGATTATAATTAATGCACCCAATCTTTTTTTGCTCCTAACCCACAACGAAGGCGGCATTTCAGGTTTGTGAAGGGGCGGGCCGCTAGATTGGGCACGGCTGGCGAAAGGATCAATAAATGGATCTGGAGCTCACGCCACGTTATAAAAGCGGGTCCAGGAGCTTGGTCCATAGTCTATAGTAACAATATCGAGTGTTAAAGTTTGGAGTTATTATAGCCTAACGTTCTGCGGCAAACCGCTAAAGTTGAGAGCGGCATATAGGTGGGATGATGACACGCACCACAAGGACTTTAAAGGAGAGTAAATTGAACGCTACTGTTCAGTCTGCCGCTGCCGCCGCAACCCACCAGGCTCATGCCATTTTGGCTGCTGGACACTGTTCCTGAAACACACTTGCACACTTGCACACTTTCTCCTCACAATATTCCTTCTTTATCCTTTCCGTAATTACCCTCTTTCTTTCCTAAAACATTTTATCATTTAATAAAAACCCTTCTCAATGTAAGATCTTGCCTCATGTCTGTGTGTCTATGGTGCTACCCGAGTCAAGTTCTTAATATATAATTTGTTAAAAAAATTCATGTTATGAAAAAATGTCATGTTAATTAATGTAATGCATTAAAATTTCTAGATTAATCACATGCATTAATGCGTTAATATTAATATGAGCAAATATTTATTCATCTTCATTTACGTTTGATGACAATTTGGCACAATAATGGCATTCTATCATCAGATTCACAAGGTAGTTACCTGGAACTGTTTTCAATTCATAGGTGTGCCTTGTCAAGCGTTAATTTGTGAAATGTCTTCTAAGTGTTCTTTAGACCATTAGTTGTCTTGTGCAGAGGAAAAATGTGCACAAAGTCAATAGTTCTATTAGTGCTACAACTACTACTCCACAAATCCATATTATGGAAAGGAAAAAGAGAAAAGAGAAAAGACAGTCCATCATTACATTAAAAAATGAATGTCAGTCAATCCGAAAAACCTCACGAACTTTGACTGTAGATTTAGTGTGTTTGAGGGAGGAGGCACACACTCTCTAATGACACTTGCGTGCACACACACTAAAGGAATCAGTGCACAAAAAGAGAAACTGGATCATTAACAAAGAACCTCCCTAATGACACTTGCTTTTGCTTTACGCATACAATATATACAAACAAAATAAAAATAAAATGTTTTTTTTTTACCGAGCTTGGGAGACGATTACCCACAAAAGCGCAAGAGAAGGAAGAACCATTGGCTCAGTTGTGGTCACCTGGCGCTCAGCAGCAAAACAAGACGTGCATACATGCCACATGAAACTCCACGATATTTGGTAGTCATATATTAAGACTAGCTCATTTATCAAGCCAAAATTTGTTTAAAAATTTTGCCCATCTTGTTGAACGCTCACAAACCGGGTTACTGCTGGAGCTAATGATATACGCCTTCGTCAGCCAGAGGTTAGTAAGAGTAACTTTACAGAGGTGTTTAAAATAGCGAAGGCAATGTCCGATGAAGTAGTTTGCTCTGGTCCCATCCCAATGAGACGTGGCGACATAGCTTACAGCAGGTTATGGTCGCTCAACCGCTAGATGTCCAGGTGGTGCTCCGAAAACAATGTGGGCTTCATAGATTACTGGAAGACCTTTGAGGGCAAAACTGGCCTGTTAGGGCGGGACGGTGTCCATCCCACTCGGGAAGGTGCTGCTCTCATTTCTTGCAGTATAGCACAGTCTCAGAAGAGGCCTAGTTAATTGGTGACAATCCAGAGCCCAGGCCAGGGAGCAGACAGACAGGCTAAACCAACCGTCTGCTAGCTGCAGAGAGTCGTCACTCAGGGTTCATCATATTGAGACTGTGTCTGTTCCCCGAGCTAAACATGAATTTAGAAAGACTCAGAAAGTCTGTTTTAGTAATTTAATTAACATAGATACCACAAACCCGGAACACATTGAATGTGCAGCCGGCACCTCTGATCTGAAGCTAGGACTGTTAAATATTAGATCTCTCGCATCTAAAGCAGTTATTGTCAATGAATCTATCACAGATCAGGAGTTTGATATATTATGTTTAACAGAAACCTGGATTAAACAGGACGAGTATGTAGCTCTAAATGAAGCTAGTCCTCCTGGATACAGCTACATACACCAGCCTCGGCTAACTGGTAGAGGAGGAGGCGTTGCAGTTATTTACAATGATAATCTGCCTATCGTACAAAAACACAGATTTAAATTTAATGCATTTGAAGTTCTCTATAGTAACATAAAGTCAGCTCAGTCGATCCCGCTAATCATCATTTACAGACCCCCAGGGCCGTACTCGGAGTTTCTCTGTGAATTTGCAGATTTCCTCTCAAACCTTGTTGTTTCTGTAGAGAAAGCGTTAATTGCTGGAGATTTTAATATTTATTTTGAGAATCCAGAAAACCCTCCGAGAACAGCATTCTTGTCCATACTGGACTCAGTAGGAGTAAATCAGTGTGTAGTAGGACCCACTCATAAAGCAGGTCACACTTTAGATTTAATATTATCCTTCAGATTAAGTATAGGAAATATAACCACAATTCCACAGTCACAATAATCTCCCAGAGTTATCAACTTTGATTGGATCGCCATCTGACTTCACAGAACTCGATCAGGCGACTGAATATCTAGAGACAACACTTCGTTATAGCTTAGATAATGTAGCTCCGGTTAAAAGGGAAATGATTAGAGATAAGAAACTCGCTCCTTGGTATAATGACCACACACGCGCTTTAAAACAAACCGCTCGAAAATTAGCACGTAAATGGCACCAAACTAAATTGTTAGTATTCCAAATAGCTTGGAAGGAGAGCATCCTGAACTATAAAAAAGCTCTCAGTGATGCTAGATCAACGTATTTCTCCACTCTTATAGAAAATAACAAAAATAACCCGAGATTTTTATTTAATACCGTAGCTAAATTAACTAAAAATTTAATTAACTTTTTCAATAACAAAATCATAAATATTAGGCAAAAAATTCAGGCTTTGAACCCAGACAATTTAAGTAATACAGATGAACTAACCACATCACATCAGAACTTAGAATACTTTACTCACTCAAGCGAGGTGAGTATCTCTTCTTCAAAATCGTCAACCTGTATATTAGATCCTATACCGACACATTTTCTCAAGCAGATAGTACCAGCAATAACAGAACCCCTGTTGAAAGTAATTAACTGTTCACTCAACAATGGGTATGTTCCAAAATCCTTTAAATTAGCAGTTATTAAACCGCTAATTAAGAAATCTGACCTTGACCCTTGTCAGCTTCCTAATTCCAGGCCGATATCAAACCTTCCCTTTATCTCCAAGATTCTGGAAAAGGTAGTATCACACGAGCTATGTTCACATCTACATAAATTAACTGTATCAGTCAGGATTTAAGCCTCATCACAGCACAGAGACAGCACTTGTTAAAGTAGTAAATGACCTCCTACTGGCCCCTGATCAGGGTTGCGTCACTATACTTGTGTTACTGGACCTCAGTGCAGCTGAGTCCACAGGGTTCAGTTTTAGGCCCACTGCTTTTTTCGCTTTACATGCTTCCTCTGGGCAACGTAATTCGTAAACATGGTATTAGTTTTCATTGTTATGCTGATGACAATTATACAATTATACATCTCAGCAGAACCAGATGAGAAAAACCAGTTTGCTAAAATTGAGCAATGTGTGCAGGACATAAGAGATTGGATGTTAATTCATTTTCTTCTGCTTAATCCTGATAAGACAGAAGTTCTAGTCATTGAACCACAAGCAGACGTTAGTAAGCTTTCTGATCACACTGTAACTTTAGATGGCCTTTCTGTTCCTTCAAGTGCAACAGTAAAAGACCTTGGTGTGATTATAGATTCCAGCCTTTCATTTGAAGCACATGTAGATAATATTACCAGGATAGCTTTCTTTCACCTCAGAAATATTGCCAAGATAAGAAATATATTGTCACTAAACGATGCAGAAAAACTAGTTCATGCTTTTATCACCTCTAGGTTGGACTATTGTAACGCCTTACTGTCTGGTTGTTCAACTAGGTGTATAAACAAGCTTCAGTTAGTACAGAATGCAGCAGCGAGAGTCCTCACTAAAACCAGAAGATACGAGCACATCACCCCTATCTTATCTACACTGCATTGGCTCCCTGTGAAATTTCGCATCGATTTCAAGATACTACTTTTGACGTATAAAGCACTCAATGGTCTTGCGCCGCAGTATCTGAGTGAACTGCTAGTGTCTTACGATCCGCCACGCCTACTTCGATCAAAGAATGCAGGCTGCTTGTCAGTACCACGTATTATTAAAACTACAGCAGGGGGCAGAGCTTTTTCTTACAAAGCCCCAAAGTTATGGAATAGTCTTCCTATTAATGTTCGGGACTCAGACACAGTCTCAGTGTTTAAGTCTAAGCTAAAAACCTATTTATTTAGCCAAGCATTTTTGTAAATAGATGGTGAACTGGTATGTTTAGATGCTGTCTTCCCCACTCTCATTGATCACTCAGGTTTGTTGACGGTGAGGTGATTGGTTGCTTGACTTCAGTCGTTCGATAGCTCAGGACTGGAATTTCCTACAGTCTACCTCCAGGAACAAACTTGACCTCATTTAATTTAAACACATCTCCTGTTATACTGAACTTCCAGTCTTACACATTATTATGCTGATCAATCCCTGCTGTCCGTTTTCACCCAGATGAGGATGTGTTCCCTGTTGACTCTGGTTCCTCTCAAGGTTTCTTCCTATTACCATCTCAGGGAGTTTTTCCTTGCCACCGTCGCCCTCGGCTTGCTCATCAGGGACAATCTTATCATTTTGATTCATACACATTCACATTTCATACAAACTTAATTCTTTTGATTGTGTAAAGCTGCTTTGCTACAATGTCAATTGTTAAAAGCGCTATACAAATAAATGAGATTAGATACCTCAGGTGTACTTCATTTAAAACTCATTAAATAGCTTTCTATTTGGATTGTCTAATTTCTTGGTGAAGATCTTTGACTGCATGTAATGAATAAGTCAATAGTTGTCCATAAAGTTAAGAGATCATTGCCTCGCACAAACAACGTCAATGATATAAAAAATAGCAAAGTTACCAAATGTTCCTAGAAATACAGTAGCTTGTTTTGCACGTTATGAGAACAGTGGCTATGGACATGGCAGAAAGAGGAAGCTATCACCTGCTGCTAGCAGATTCCTGAGAAGGGAGGTGTTAAAAAACCCTTTATTGACTGCAAAAGACCTACAGAAGTATTTGGTGGCAACAGGCACTTAAGCTTCACTCTGCACTATAGGGCACATGCTGAAGACTGAAGATCATGTACCCGCTGTTGACACATCATGTAACGTAATGCAATCTGTGAGGAAGCTGAAACATCTGTGTCACTGGACCTTCCAACAGGACCATAGTGCCGCTAAGACTTGGTTTCAGGTGAAGTCCCGAAGCGTTCTAGAGTAGCCATCACAGTTGCCTGACTGGAATCCAGTTTAAATTTTTGAAAGAAACACATGCAGCACACAAAGCAAAAATCCTACTGAACTAAAGGACATTGCCCAAGAGTAATGTGCTAAGATCCCTCAGAATACTGCCAGAAGCCAGTGTCTGGCTATACACCACATTTGCAGCAGGTTATAATAGCTAAAGGGCTCTACTGAAGATGTTTCTCTCAAGGGCTTGAATGATTTTGATACTGTAGAGGTCATTAAAAGTAGCATTTTGTGTTGACTGAACAAACCACTTCTTATTGTCAACGGCCGACTGAGTCGGGCCGGGGAGGAGGACCCAAAAGCAAACATACAACACAAGAATTAAAATTTTCATTGCTTTAATGATGAAGACCCTAAGTAAAGGGAAAGAGAAGCTTGGGCAGGCTTTAGTTTCAGGAGCAGCAAGGCATAGCAGAAACTTAGCGATTGAGAAACAAGCTCGATGAAGAGTCTCCTAGATGATTGAAAGCCGAAAAAACAGCTATTGAATCCAAACCACGTACAATACAAAATGAGAGTGATTGTGATTGGAAGTGTCAAGATCAAGTGAAGATCGAAGTTTTAAATCAAAGGCGCTTACAGTATCCAATGTGCAGAAAGAAAGTTGAGTGCAAGCAGCTGAGAACGGAAGAGTTAAGTATCAAAGTTGCATATCGTGTGCAGTGTCCGTCACGCAGAGTGTTGAGAATTAAACTTCCAAAGGGTGTACAGTGGCCAACGTGCAGAGTGAAAGCGGCTTGGTCTAGCGCTGAAGATCAGAGTTTTATATCCAAAGTGTGTGCAGTCCGCGTTGCATTAAATCCTGGTGGTTACACAGGGTAATGTTCGAAAATGTAAATGAGAGCCGAAAGCAGTGAATGTAGTTACAGTGGCAATTTATCCTAATCATCTGACAGAGTCGTAGTCAAAGGCAGAAGTGAGAGATCAAAGCTGGTATTTCAGTTAGCAAAGCAAATCAGGTCCAAAACAATGAGGCACAAAAAAACTGAGCTAAGGAGCACACAATAATTCAGGGAGGAGTGGAGGTCAACACCAGTCTTTTAAAGCTAGAGGCTAATAAGTAAATGAGCAACAGGTGTGTAAACGGGGAATGAACCTGAGGCTGAGTGAAAAACCAGGAATGGAGTGTGATACTGTGTCTTGGCTAGGGTGTGACAGTTCTATTAGTTGTGATGCTGGTGAACAAATTGTCTTGTTTCACTGATTTATTATAAACAGCTGAAAGTTAGTCATTGTGTCCAAAAAATTTTTTAGTGGGAGTTGAATAAAGACTTTTGATTCCTTGCTAATCATGTGGTGTTTCCTGGTTTGTATTTCTATTCTCTGAAGGCATCCAAAATATGCAAAAAACTCATTTGAATACTGTAGTTCATATTGAGATGTGTCTGCTACTTATGCTTTGTAAAGCCTTCATCATGGCTCTAATTCTAAGGTGCTGTAAATTTGTGATTTTTGAGGCTGATAACTCTCTGCAGCAGAGATAAGTTTTGTTCTTACTTTCCTGGAATGGATTTGATGAGAGCCAGTTTCATCATGGTGCTTGATAGGTTTTGCAAATGCACTTGACAAGAACTACTCAACAACTGACATGTTTAAAAAATAGCAATAAAGTCTATATTTCTAATAAACATTTACTGAAAGCAAGTGAAACTCATACTGTATGTTATATAGATTCATTACACACAGACTGAAATACACTATATTGGGGATGAACCCTTCCTGTTCCAACAAGACTGCATACCAATGCACAAAGCAAGGTCCATAAAGACATGGATGAACGACTTTGGTTTGGAAGAATTTGACTGGCCTCAACCTGATAGAACACCTTAGGAATGAACTAGGGTAGAGACTGTGAGCCAGGCCTTCTCGTCCTACATCACTGTCTAACCTCATAAATGAGCTTCTGGGAGAATGGTGAACAATAATGCTGAGATCATGTGCTGAAGAGCTAAGTGAGCCCCATCAGCACATTCTCAACTTGAGTTTGTAAATAGGGAGGGTCCCTGATCTCTGAAAGACATCTTATCTTATCTCAGTCCATAAGTTAAGCTGCCCTAAAGAGTTGAAGACCTGTTGAATAATTCCAGACCAGTTGTGTTGTCTTCTGTCACGATGTCTGTGATGGGCATGAACCTCAATCTTCCTGCCGCCATCGCTCGCCAGCCTGTGCCCACATGCCAGCTGGACACTGCCACCAGACCTGCATATGCACACACTTCCTTCACTAATTTCCTTCCGTTTCTTTCTGCCTCCCTCCTTAAAATCCTTTTTAGTGCTTTGAACACCCCTCCTTCTTAGAGCCAAGCTTACTGATATGCAAGTGGTGCAATATGTAATACTTGGTGACCTGGATAACAGACTACCTCACTAGCAGACCACAGTATGTCATGATGAGAGACTGCACCTCTGACGTCATGGTCAGCAGCATGGGAGCTCCTCAGAGGACGTTACTTTCCTCCTTGTTGTTCACTCTGTCTACTTAAGTATATATCAGAGTCATGTCACATGCAGACATTCTCTGATGACACTACCATTGGGGGGTGTATCAAGGATAGATAGGAGGATGAGTATAAAATCCCTGTGGAGGATTTCGTTACCTGTGTCACACTACTACCAGTCATGATTAAGGGAGTTAACAAAGAGGTGGTGAGGACATATAAATACCTAGGGCTACTGTTAGCAAACTGAGTACATCTGTACAAATGTTCTTTCTGAGGAAACTGTGCCCTTTTAGCATCTGCGAAAAGCTCCTACAGATGTTCTACCAATTAGTGATGGACAGTATCTTCTTTTATGCTGTAGTGTGTTGGGGAGGGAACCTCAAAATCAGAGACGCCACATGATAGAACAATTTGGTTAGGACAACGGAATATTACATTCAATTCAATTTAGTTTTATTTGTATAGCGCTTTTAACAATTTATATTAAGGCAAAGAAGCTTTAAATAATCAAACAAATTATTGAAGTTTGTATGAAATGTGAATGGTTATGAATCAAAATGATAAGATTGTCCCTGATGAGCAAGCAGAGAATGACAACGACAGTGGCAAGAAAAACTCCCTGAGATTGCAGTAGGAAAAAACCTTGAGAGGAACCAGACTCAACAAGGAAACCCATTCTCATTTGGGTGATAACAGATAACAGGGACTATATCTGCAGTCATAGTGTGTTAGGAGGCTGGAAGTTCGGTATAACAAGAACTCCATTTACATTAATATGGAGTCCAGGAGTCCATACATTAATATGGAGGCTCAGGTAGACTGTACGAAACTCCAGTCCAGAACTATCGAGTGACTGCAGTCACAAGTCCTCAGAGAACAGGCCAGGACTGTCCTCGAGGAAAAGTGCAACCGTCCCCAGTCACAACACGTATCCCAAGCAGACCACACGGGGCATTCATTCGACGAGATCTCCAACCAGAAGTGGGACACCAGGATGAGTCAGGCAGGTCCAGAGGGCAGAGGGGTCTGGATCGACCTGTATAGCTCGACAGAGAGAGTTAAAGATATGTGGTTGGCTTTAGACCTTTGGACTCGATGAAGCTGGTGCTGTAAAATGGGACGTTGAACAAAGTGCTGACCAGTATGTCCAACACCAGCCTCTCGCTGTATGAAGCTTTTGTCAAGCAAAAGAGCATGTTCAGTGGCAGACTTCAATCACAGTTCAATCAAATCAACTGCTTTCCTGACAGACACAGGAAATCCTTTGTTCCGAGGGCCATAGGCGGGTTTAATACCTCTGTACTGTGGTATTAGGGTAGAACATGATTGGGATTCTCATCCTTAGTTATTCATGTAGCCACTCATCATGTACCCTAATCTACATTGTCCTTCATTATCTCAGTCTTGCACCACTAATTTTTTGCTTTAAAATTGCTATATCTCAGTTTTTGCACATCTCAATTTGCCCTACTCTATTCACTAATTATGTATCCTTATTTGCCTATACTTTGCACATATTCAGGTCATACCGTTTTATACAGTATATTATGTATTTTTCTTATGTATATTATCTATATTATTGAGTATACTTTGTATATTATATATTACTGTTTTAAGGCATTTTATCGCATTTCTTCTCATTTAAAGGCACCCTGGAGAGCACCCTTGGTTCCCAAGGGCCACCAGGAGTCCATTAGTGGTTCTAGTTAATTTTTATTTTTAATTCACTACATTTTCAAAAGCAGGTGTCTTCATTAATACGTTCCAACAGACAACACAAAAAGACAGCAAGCACACCCACCATAAGGTGAGCTAATAAAAGTGTTTCAGTCCTATTTAAGTCTGGTTTTATCAGTATATCAGTAAGGTAGTGAATTTAACTTTTTCAGTAGCACCACAAAAAAGTAACTTCGAAGGAATTAACTCCCATTGCAAATGAACTCCCATTGCAACACTGAGAACCGGCTATTTTTAGTCTGTTTTTTAAGACCTTAGAAAATTAGAAAATTAACACTTTTAAATCTTAATGGTTTTCCTGGTGATGAATTACATAAAATTAATGGTTTTCCTGGTGATTAAATTACATTAGAAAATCTAATGCCATAAAATGGGTTTAAATGTTTCACCCAATGTTACAGTAAGACCTCAAAAGAAGACGAACCAAGGTTATCAACAAAACAACATATGACACAGCAGAAATATTTTTGCCTGTAACTTCAAATTCCTTACAATAAACGTCAAAGCAAATATCTAGGTTAAAGCTGTTAAAAATATAGCAATAATAAATATGTAGTTTGTGTAGCACCTCTAGTGTTGCCTTCAAGATTCAAGATTCAAAGAACTTTATTAATCCCAGAGGAAAATTGCTTATACTAAAAAAAAAGTTATTTTGAAAGTTAGTAAAGTTAGTAATCTTGAATCTTGAAGGTAACACTAGAGGTGCTAGCAGAGGTGCTAGAGGTGCTTCAGCAACTCTTGTGTTTTGGACAGTCAGGCAGCTTGTGCTTGTTGGGCATGATTATGGAATTCAGCACTGTAGTCTGCCCGGCCATCTACACCGTGTTCCAAATTATTACACAAATGATATCTTTCTCTGATTTTTATAATTAGTCAATGCAAATGACAGTCAGTATAATTTTCAAGTCATCAACCATTAGGGTATAATTAGAATTTTATTGAACAAACCTCCTAATAATAACAATATTTATATAAAATAACAAACTGAAATGCACTGTTCCAAATTATTATTTATTTAAATATTTAAATTATTAACAGAGTTAAAATAGGTTTAATTTTTATAGGTTGTAAAGAACTGAAAATAGGCTTCTGTTAAATCAAAAGCTATTTCAATCAAAAACATCCTAACAGGGCATGTTACATCTTAACATACTGTAGGACCCCTTCTTTGATATCACCTTCACAATTCTTGCATCTATTGAACTTGTGAGTTTTTGGACAGTTTCTGCTTGAATTTCTTTGCAGGATGTCATAATAGCCTCCCAGAGCTGCTGTTTTGATATGAACTGCCTCCCACCCTCATAGATCTTTTGCTTGAGGATGCTCCAAAAAATCTCAATGGGGTTGAGGTCAGGGGAGGATGGTGGCCACACCATGAGTTTCTCATCTTTTATGCCCATAGCAGCCAATGACACGTAGGTATTCTTTGCAGCATGACATGGTGCATTGTCATGAATGAAGATGATTTTGCTATGGAAGGCACGGTTCTTCTTTTTGTACCATGGAAGAAAGTGGTCAGTCAAAAACTCTATATACTTTGCCGAGGACATTTTCACACCTTCAGGGACCCTAAAGTGGCCTATCAGCTCTCTCCCCATGATTCCGGCCCAAAACATGACTCCGCCACCTCCTTGTTGACGTCGCAGACTTGTTGGGACATGGTGGCCATTTACCAACCATCCACTGCTCGATCTGGACCATCCAGGGTTGCACGACACTCATCAAAATACCTGTTTGCTGCTTTGTAATGGCATTTTAGCAGCTGCTCTCTTAATCCGATGAAATTGTCTGGCAAAAACCTTCCTCATTCTGCATTTATCTGTACAAACCCGTCTGTGCTCTGAATCAGCCATAAATATCTTCACAGTACGATGATCACACTTAAGTTTTCCTGAAATATCTAATGTTTTCATCGCTTGTTCAAGGCATTGCACTACTTGACGCTTTTCGGCAGCAGGGATATCATTTTTCTTTCCCATATTGCTTGAAACCTGTGGCCGTCAACCTTCCCAACCAAAGTTACTTCAACAGCACAACAACTCATCCAGGAGCTCATAAAATAACCCATAACAACATTTAAAGAACTGCAGGCATCACTTGCCTCAGTTAGGGTCAATGTCCATGATTCAACGAACAAGAAAGAGACTCATTCATGCTTGAAAACCCTCCAATGTGGCTTAATTAAAACAATTCTACAATTCTACTAAGGCAAGGCAAGGCAAGTGTCACGAAACTTAACTGTTCAGGCGGATATTGACTGCCGGGGGCACGAGAAGGCAGGCATAGATGCAGAGAGCTTGTTTCCAACATAAAAAGTCCTTTATTCAAAACAACTGAAAACAAAACATAGGCTCTGTACACATAAATACACAGGCACAATATACACATCATACAAACAGATAAACCCATCTAAGCATCATACTCTGTACTCTTTAAGCCAAAACCTTTAGCCTCACGTCCTCTGAGCGACACACACACTCACACACTCCTGCTCCTATGAGCGTAACACGGGCTTAGAGCACACACTAGCTTAGAGCACACACGAAAAATAAAGTTTTAACTGTTAATTTCAACATTGCATTGGTAGAGGGAGTCTACAGTTCTATAATCATTTGGAGATAAGGCTAGGTAAATCAGGTTATCATTAGTATAGCTGTGATAGGCAATTTGGTAGTTTCTCATTATTATCTGACTTAGTGGGAGCATATACAGGCTAAACAGGAGCGGTGCAAGAATTGAGCTTTGTGGGACTCCGCAGGTTATGGACGTCCACTTAGACTTATACTCTCCTATACTCACATAATAACCTCTCCCTTCTAAGTATGAGCTTAACCATTAAAATATCATCCCAGAAAGCCGAACCAGTTTTCCAGTCTTTCTACTAGTGTTATGATCGACAGTCAAACACAGCGCTAAGATCTAGCAGTACCAACACTGATATATTGCCAGAATCTGAATTAAACAAATATGATTTATTATCTTTATGAGCGCTGTCTCTGTACTGTGATGCTCTCGGAAACCAGATTGAAAACTGTCCAGGTATCCATTTGAGTTTAAGTGGTTTTCAATATAACCTATAAAAGGAAGATTTTATATTGGTCTGTAGTTACTTAATATGGAATTATCAAGATTACTCCTTTTCAGAAGTGGCTTAACAACTGCAGTTTTCAGAGAGTTTGGAAAAGTCCCAGAAAGAAGTGAGGTGTTGACCACTTCTAAAATATCTGCTTCTAAACAGTCAAACACACATTTGAAAAAAGATGTTGGAAGTGTGTCAAGGTCGCAGGTTGACAATTTGAGGTGCTGTACTATTTTTTTCCAAGATGCTATCAATTGATTGAAAGACAGGCATAGTAACTATTTTTTGAGGTTGTGTTTGAGTTTTTCTGACCTCTGTATAACTTGATGTATTAATAGCCCTTCTAATATTACTTATTTTCTCAGAAAAGAAGGAAGCAAACTCATTGCATTTGCTGTCGGAGAGCATTTCAATGGGAATCTGACTTGGTGGGTTTGTCAGTCTCTCAACAGTAGCAAAAAGAGTGCAAGTGTTGTTTAAGTTGCTGTATATAATGTTTGAGAAGAAGGTCTGTCTAACTGTGGCTAGTTCCACATTGAAAAGCATGAAGGCTGTCTTTATAGATTCAAGTTTCATCTTCTGCCACATCCGCTCAGCTTTTCGGCATTGTCTTTTCATACTCTGAACTGCTGTTGATTTTCTCCATGGTGATTTCTGTCTGCCCGTCTTTCAGAACTTTTCCGGAGCATTATCATCAATAGCATTCTTAACTTTTGAGTTAAAGAATCAAGAAGAAAATCAATAGAGTCTGCAGAAATGCTTGGTGCTAAAGATATAGCCTTCATAAATAGTGCACTTGTGTTCTCATTAATGCATCAGATCTAGATTCAGTGGTAACAGAGATCAATACATCAAAGAAAATACAGAAGTTATCAGATAGTGCTACATTCTTAATAACAATGGATGAGATGTTTAGACTCTTTCTGATGAGTAAATCTGGAGTATGTCCACAATTATATGTGGGCCCGTGCACATGTTGAATCAGGTCAAAAGTGTTTAAAACACATATAAAAATTTTTTGTAGTATTGATTTCTGCATTATCAATGTGAATATTAAAGTCTCCTGCAAAAGCAAAACAGTTAAACTCTGAGGAAATCCTCGATAGCAGTTCTGTGAACTCTTCAATAAAGTCTGGAGAGTATTTTGGAGGTCTGTAAATAATGATAAACAGAATGGATGGAGCAGCTTTCAGCAAAAAAACCTAGATATTCAAAAGACAAGTACTGACCAAATGACACTTGCTTGCATTGATAGACATTTTTAAATAGAGCAACTACACCTCCACCTCTGTCAGTTCTGCAGACACTCATGAAAGTAAAATTTGGAGGGGCTGTTTCATTTAGGACTGTTGCACTGCAGCTATCTTCTAACCAAGTTTCATTTAAAAACTAACAAGAGTGTTCCAAAATTCCTCAACAGCAATGTGAAAGACTTACTGCCAGTTATTGCGGATGCTTGATTGCAGTTGTTGCCATCAAGGGTGGCAGAACCAGTAATCATCATATCAAAACTTCATTTTGTTTTTACCAGGGAAATATAAAAATGTATTTGATTATCTTAATCACTTAAGTAGGACAAATATGACCAAAAAAATGAATTCAAATACTTTGTCAAGGGACTGTATGTGCAGAAGATGAGTTCATGTCTTCTATTTAGGGGAAGAATTTAGGGGGGGGAAACAACCAATTGCTTATTATTCATCCAAAATAGATCCAGTAGTATAAGGCTTACTTCTCTGTGAAAGTGCTTACTTGGCTGTGAAAGTGCCAAAACCATTAGCCACTGACTTGCTGGTCTAGATGAGGATGAAACTCAGCATGACTGTTTAACAGTTACACACGCAGCTACAATAACTAGGGCAGATTTATTGAGAGCCTCTATTTCTAACAGTGATTTAACTCTGTTCGTTGAGGGATCCAGTTAAAAACCTCTAGATACTAATGAAAATCAAGTGGGTTGTGCAATAGGGACACAGGTTGAGGTGAAGCTAATGAAAAAACTTCTTAACCAGCTCTCAGCACAATATGAAGAGCTCATAGCTCTCACTAAAACATCCAGGCTGGGTTAGAATTTATATCCTCCAATATACATTCTCAACTTGTCATTGTCTTGCTAGGAATTGTTTTGCATCCTAAGCTAAGATTACATTGGACTACTGTAACTGCTTTTGAAGGAAAGAAATACTGTCTGGTAATTGTGGATGGATCGTTAGGTAGAAGACTTTCCATTGGGAAAAGCTGATGCTGTAAGTGTAGCTAAAGTATTAGGAAATTTGAAAACTGAATTGTTGGATCACCTAAATAGGCAGTTAAACATTGACATGAGAAAATATTGTGCTTGCTGTATGGTCTGCAGGAAAAATGGTCTTTAATGGAAAGAACTAATGGGTTTTGAAAATGAAACAGACAAAGATAATGAATGAGATGGGCCTTAAGTGGGTGAAAAACAGAACAAAAGACTGGTTTGAATATTACTGGGTTAAACATTAATACATTACTTTTTATGTTATAAAGAGAATGTGTAAAAATTTAGATCAGTACTAAATTTGGCTATAATTGTTGATTATGAACCATACACTTTCTGGCATATAAGAACTCAGTTCCCATCAACCCAGTTGTTATTCAGTTATTGTTATCCTAATATCGATGTGGTACATGTTATTCTTTGTCAGGTGGACTCGCCTCCATTTCCCAAAAAACGATCAGGAAGTCACTTACGTGTCCCCTTCTCCACGACAAAACGAGCAGAAGGAATCAACGCAGCTTGACAGAACCTGTATCTCGTTGGCGGAGTGGTGATGCCGCTGGCTGGAAGGGGCCTGTTTCCATGGTGGAAAGTCGGGCTAAATGCTCAAGAACTTCCCATTAAAAGAAGGAGCCCTCTAGTACAACTGGGAGCACTAGAGTTTAAGACTTCAGAAAGGCTTCCCGATCAGCGCCGCCTAGTTCCCATTTTCCTCATCTATGACAGGCTCACCTGGTCCAAGATGGAGGCTTAGCTAAGGTTATTAATAATGCTTTGAATTGTAGTTCTCTCTCGCTCATTTCTTATGCAAGCTTTGAATTACAGCTCATTGTCGTAAATGTATTTAATCCTATACTGCTTGCCAGGCTGATATACTGCTTGGCAATTCTTCCATAAAGACAGAAGTTAGGATTTTAAGAGTTTTTTTTACAAGGATTTTAGGTTTGATAAACATATACAGATGTACCAACTCAAAACAGCCAGGGTCGGGCAACTGACGTGTGAATGGCTTATGGCTGGCGGATGGCTGACGTGTGGCTGTCGTGAATCCCCCCTCCTTCTCCTGCCAGAAGGCGTGTCCAGATTTCACAGTAAACACGCCCATTGAAGCCATATTTATTCATTTACCGTCCGCCACCACTAGATGGCGCTTTGTTCTCAAGAAGACGTTAACAGAAGCCAGCAATTTAGCTGCTGAGTAGCAATCACGTGATTTTATCCCTCCGCCCCCCCGCCGGACTGACGCTAGCAAAAAAAAAACATTCTTAATTACTCATGACCTCTCGTAAGAATGAAATGACTATAGCCCATACTTAGCTGAGTTATTTATTTATGTAAAACATACTGGTGCAGCATTAAAATACATTTCGGCTGACATTCTAATGTTTTTATATTATTATTTTGAAAGTATATGAGAGTGGCCGTGGCCCGATGTCTTATGCATGAAAGGTCTGAGCATTAAAGCATCGTTAGGGACCGGTACTCTGTACTGTATACTGTATATCTCCAAAATGACACGCTTGATTTAATCATAAAAATGTGTGGACAATGCAAGAACTGCAGTTAACTGAATCAGTCACTGCACCACCTGGCGGAATTATACAGCATTGCAAACATCTTTTTAGAACAAGGCAAAGGGGCGTTTATGGGGCGTGGCTTTGTTCACTGCGTCATCGCGGGGGATCACGTTCCATTCACGGACACTTCAAGGAATTCTAACGGATAGTTAATGGTCCATTCACGGACCAGCCGGCTGTTTGAAGCTGCTTCATCTGTAAATGCGACAGTGAGAGCTAGCTTTTTCTAACTTTGTCTGGTGAGTAAAGTAAAACCTGTTTTCTGTCATGTTGATTTGAAGACCACCATTCATGCTTTTATCAGCATAAGACAATACTGATAATACTGCAATGCATTATTCACAGGCATCAATCAGTCAAAAATTCAAAGACTGCAACTTGTTCAAAATGCTGCTCCACGCTTCCTCACGGACACCTCTAACCGG
The DNA here is from genome assembly GCA_030347435.1 of Clarias fuscus. Classification (NCBI taxonomy): domain Eukaryota; kingdom Metazoa; phylum Chordata; class Actinopteri; order Siluriformes; family Clariidae; genus Clarias; species Clarias fuscus. Next base: position 12,263,922 of record CM059226.1, read on the forward strand.
CCACCAAAATCTTTCTTTAGATTTTATTAGTGAATTCTCAGATTTTATGGCTTCCATTTTCTTAAGTATGATAGAGTACTAATTTGTGGGGATCTTAACATTCATCTGTGTTGCCTAGAGCAGCCCATTAGCTGTCCAGTTTATTCATAAACTGGAGTCTTTTGCCTTCAGGCAGTTTGTTAATGTACCAACTCATATAAAGGGACATCGGCTAGACTTGGTAATCTCATCTGGATGTACTGTACTCCAGAAATCAGAGAATTAGGAAATTCCTGTTTCTCTGATCATTTCCCAGTGCCATTTGACATTGCCTCTTCGAGCCCCACCAAGACTCTAATCCCTGTCGTATGTCACCGGTGTCCCATCTCTGCTCAGACATCAGGAGCTTTCTCTCCGTCTTTTATGGATTCTTCTATATTTATCACTTTTATGATGGAATCAGTGACTAAATTGACCATAATGTTTTTATCTCAATTTTTTATTCTACTTGCACAGTCATTTTGGACTCTGTTGCTCCCATCAAACAAAGAAACACTAAACTCCATAAGGAACCCTGGTCTTGCAGGCAGGCTGGCTGAGCGGAAGTGGAAAAAAGACAGACTTCATGTTTCTCTAATTCATCTTAGAGAATGTTTAACAGATTATCACAGTGCAGTGAAAGTTTTTAAATCTAAGTTTTTCTCTTCACTAATACAGAAACATCTTCATCGCCCTCAAATATTATTTAGTTCTATATAATCATCCACCCTTGCTTAATAAACCCTATTGTAACATCTATCAGTAGTAACAATTTTGCAATTTTTTTTTGTAAAAGTGTGGCATTAGAGGAAATCTTCCTGTTCTTACTGAGGCTCTCTTTTTGAACCTTTTTGAACCTGTAGCTCTTACTCTGTAGTACCTGTAGTCACTACTTGAGTTGGTTGCCTCTATGAAGGTTGCATCATGCTGTCTTTATGTAGTTCCTCCAAGATTACTAAAAGAAGAACGTAGCTCAATAGGTCCTTGCTTGGTAGCTCTTTTTAATAACTGTCTTAAGCTGGTTATCATACCAGAGACCTTTAAACAGACCATTATTAAGTCACTCCTCAGGAAACCAAAACTTGACCATGGAGAGCTTGCTAATTATCAAACAATCTCTCATATATCTTTTATTCAAAGTTCTTGAAAAGGTTGTTTTTATTCAGTTGCAAGAGCATTTAAATAACAATCAGATCTATGACAAATTTCAGTCTTGATTCAGGTCTCAACAGAGCACTGAACCAGCTCTATTGAAGGTTCAGAATAACATTCCATTATTGCTAGACTCTAATCATCCTATCATACTAGCCCTCCTCGATCTCACAGCTGCTTTTGACACTGTCGATCATGAGATTACTCGACTTAGGGACCCAGTGGGTCTACGAGGTCCAGTGCTTGACTAGTTTATAACCGAAGCATTGCTGTTAAATGGGGAGGTACTGTATCATCCCAGATCTCCCTGACATGCGTGATACTGCAAGGCTAAATACTTGGGCCTGTTTTATTTTCAATTTATCTTTTTACCTTTAGGTACAAGTATTAACAAGTTTAACATGTCCTTCCACTGTTATGCAGATGATGTACAACTATACCTGTCTTTAATAACTGACTCATCAAAACTATTACAGCCACTATCACACTGTTTACAGGAAGTTAAGGCTTGGCTCTCCGAAAACTTTTCATTTTTTAATGATAATAAATCTGAGTTGATTTTAATTGGTGGTGAAGATGGGTTGGATCTCTCTTCCCTGAGTCAGATGGGGCTGCCTTCTTCCATAAAGACAGAAGGTAGCAACTCAAAAAGAGTGATCTTTGTCAAGGATTAACTCTTTTTGTCAAATCAAGGATTTTTGGTTTAATAAACACATAAAGTGAGAGCTATCTTTTTCCAACTCCGCCTGCTGAGTAAAGTGAAACCTTTTTTCTGTCATGCTGATTTGGAGAACAAATAGGCTAGAGACTAGACTATTGCAATGCATTACTCACAGGCTCAAGAACATCTCTAAGTATGAACGCATTACCCCAGTTCTTTGTGAACTTTACTTGCTTCCGCTCCATTTTAGAATCAATTTTAGAATAAAACTGTTTGTTTTTAAAGCTCTTCATGGTATTTAACTGAAATCATTCAACCACACAATCCTGCCCGCTGCATATGGTTCTCCACTCAGGCACTATTGATCATTTATCAAGATATACGCGTTGGGGTGATCAGGCCTTTGCAGTGACCATCCCTAAATTATGAAATGCTTTACCATTTGATCTTAGGGCTGTTTCTGTTATCACAATAATTAAGGCCAAACTAAAAACCTTTCTATTCTCTCAAGCATATACAGTAATGTTAATTAACGTGTCTATTGGTTTCAACATTCTAATACTCTTTTAAAGTAGGTGTTCTACTGTGATATTTTATATGTTTTTGTCCTTTGTTTTACTGTTATTTTTATATGTTTTTTGCTGTTTTATTTCAAATTTTATCTTGCAGATTTGTATGCCTCTTTGTATTTCTCTTGTCTATATTATTTTATTTTTTTTAATCAATATTTTATTGTTTAAAATAAAAGAAAATACCACCTCGCCCAAATTCAACAACAAATTAAAAAGTGCTTTCAACACACCAACCGGACATTCTGAGTATTCCCCAGGTTCAATTTCACCCTCTCCTACTGACCAGAGTCAAAGAACAGATGCTCACTCCCAACAATTTTCTTCCACCCAAGACTCCACACCACCTGAGACTATTCCCCCATCCCTCTGCTTCATTGCTACTGCTAAGTTGAAGAAGGTCAGGCAGGCCCTGTCCCATGAGCCTGGTCGGTAGGAGAGGGTCCCTCACCGTCTGTGGTCAAATGTTGACCTGGAGTTGGTCACAGGTTTACATGTACCTACATTGTATGGAAACACCTGTATCATGACCATTGTGGACCAATTTTCCATGGCAGCATACTTCATCTTGCTCGATAAACTTAGTGCCAAAGAGAATGCAGAGCTAACAATCCTCCATGTTTTCCCGGCTGCATGGCCTTTCAGGTGATGGCGTTTCAGACCTCGGTCTACAAGTCACATCCCAATTCTGGAAGGTGTTTGTAATCAAGGTTTCACCCCAATCAAATGGCCAGACTTAGAGGAAGAATCAGGTGCTTGAGGTCACCCTCTCATGACCACACTGCCTGGAGCAAGTTCCTGCCCTTAGTTGAGTACTCGCACAACTCAAGCCATCGCTCACATTCAAATGCTGTTTGGGTTACCCACCATCTTTTTCCCGACCCTAAAGGAGGACCTAGAGGTCCCATCCGCCCAACACATAATTTGCCACTGCAAGATGACATGGTTGCAAGACAGAAAGAGCTAAGAAGCTATGATTTGTCAAGGCATACAAGAAACAGACAGGTCATAGGTGCCCCCAGACCCCTCTCGCAAACTTTCACTTCACTGGCCCCTTCACCATTCCTAAAATAATTTAACCGCATGTCATCAGATCCTTCCTCTCCACAGCTCCAATCACACATTTCCATTTTCCATCTCTTTCACAAATTGGATTTGTTACAACATGGACTGGCTTTGTGGCTCCGATCACACGCTTCCGCTTTACTGAACACGACAATGTCACACAAATTGGCTTTGACTGGATTAATGGCTTTGCTCCCCCACTTTCACTCTCTTAGCCACGCCTTATCCATGTAAAAAGGTTCTCACCTTATTCGTTAATCTCCTGCAGTTAGACTCCTACAAGCACAGCTCTCCTCACAGTAACAAGGGTATGCGCCATTACTGCACATAAATGACTTGGGTAAGAAAGGTCAATCTGTTACTGTGGAATTGGAACCGTCCTTTCCTAATGAGTACTCCACCACTTAAAGTCAAATTAGACATACTGTTTAAACTTCTCTATCTGTATGCTTTTATGTTGTTTCTTTTGTATAAAACTTTGATAGTGTTTCTGGTAATTTAAAATGTCAATCTGCCTTGTCTCAGCTAGTCAGCTAATTAGGTTTCTTATTAGCGAGTTAGTTTTTGTTAACTTATGTTGTTAATTTATGTTGTCTTGTCAATTTGTCACATGCCAGCTAGTCAGCTAATTAGGTTTCTTAGTTAGCTAGTTAGTTTTTGTCAATTTATGTTGATAATCTATGTTGTATGTAGGACCTTGGTCCTGGAGGAACATTGTTTTGTTTCACTGTATATGGTTGAAATGACAATAAATTACAAATTACAAATTATAGTGGGTGTTGTAGTTTTAAGCTGAAATAGTTTAAAACTGTAAAATCAGAGGCAATTGTGTGAAAGCTATATGCACAAAGACAAAACGTATAGATGCGTCACTTAGCTGCATGAAGTTATACTGTTTTAATCCCCTATAATAGTCTGTGTAATCTGATCAAAATTACTTAAAAAAAAAAAGCCAAACTGGAGAAAAGATGAGACTATTTTGCTTGAGGAGGAGGTAATAACAGGTAAAGCACTAATTTAGGATAGATTCTGCCCAACTTTTAACTCTTTGGTCCTGGCTCAGCTGTGGTTGGGTGTACAGTATAGGGAATGGGCAGGAGATAAAAATAAAAATAGAGATTTTGTTGAATGGTACAAAGGGAATGGTTATCAACTACAGAAAGATCAAAACCCCCATCTCCAGTTGCCATTGAGGGGGGGTACTATTGGGCTTCGTATTTTTTGTTTCTTTTCTGTGCTTTTTGAAGAACGCGCAAGTTTCTTCGTCTAAGAAGAACAAACGTAATTCAGCTCCAAACAACTAAACTCCGACTCAGGTACGCTATAATGAATAATATTCAGCTTGTTCAGTGTGTGGAGTGCAGGATGTTTAGACATTCTTCCTCTGTCGTTAGTGATCATTTTACTTTTGATAGGTGTGTGTTAGTTAGCACTCTGACGGAGAGGATATCAGCATTAGAGGAGCGTATCCAGACTTTAGAGAGGGTTAGTGAGAGCGAGAGCAGTGTTATTCCCGTAGCGAAATTCTGGGTGCCGCAGGCGGAGATAACCAGCCCCCAACTCCGGTATGTTTAGATGCTGTCGTCCCCACTCTCATTGATCACTCAGGTTTGTTGACGGTGAGATGATTGGTTGCTTTACATCTCAGGGAGCCCTCATTTCTGTGTTTCCTTCTGACTCTCCCTTTTAGTTATGCTGTTATAATTAGTCCCGCTGGAGTCCCTGCTTGCACTCTACACTAAATATACATTCACTTTATATATTATGTGACTGTGACCATACCTAACTGTTATCTCTCCTCTTCTGCTCTCCCCTCTCCTGTTCTCTCCCCCCCTCCCTTTCCCTCTGTCTATCGAGTTACAAATGTCATTCCTGAGATGCCAGTGACCCGGCCCCCTGTGGCCTCTGGACCTGTCTGACTCATACTGGTGCCCCACGTCTGATTGGAGAGCTCGTCTCATGGATGCCCCATGTGTCTCTTTGGGATGCGTCCGGTGTCTGGGGATGGTTTCACTCTACCATGAAGACGGTTCTGGCCTCGACTGATGTTGACAGCTGTTTCTCTGAGGACTTGACTTGGCTACAGTCGCTCTATAGTTCAGGACTGGAATTTCTTACAAGTCTACCTGAGCCTCCAATAACTACCTGGACTCTATATTAACATCAGTTAACATCAACTCGATGCAGATCAATTCCTGCTTTCTGTTTCACCCAAATGAGGATGAGTTCCCTGCACCTCCCTCTACAAAATTTGACCCTTCGGAAGACCCTGCAATGTCACCAGTGCAGACGTCACATCCTCTGTGCGTTACCTCTGTGGCAACATAAGCACCTCAAATACCTGTTGCTGCTGCTGTGAAAATTTCACACTACGGACATTAAATATTCCGGTTCCTCTCAAGGTTTCTTCCTATTGCCATTTCAGGTTTTTCCTTGCACTGTTGCCCTCGGCTTCCTCATCAGAAGTATCTGACCATTTTGATTCATACACATTCACATTCCATACAAACTTAAATAATTCTTTTTATTAGTAAAGCTGCTTTGCGACAATGACAATTCATAAAACGCTATACAAATAAAACTGAAACTGAAATTAGCACTGATTACTTTGCAGTCATGCCCGTTTCCAGCGGCCCCTCTCATTTGCACACCAGCAAAAGGGGAGGCCACCTACCCAGTGAGCCTAGGGAGTGAGCAAGAAGCAATAACAGGTAAAATGCATGTCCATCACTGGTGCACAACATGACAATATAAATAGTAGTTTTGTGTCCTTGATATATTTTATTTTATTGTATCCTTTTTTGTCTCTTCCTTCTCCTAAGTACCTGTGAATGTTTTAATCTGAGTTTTTGTCTAAACTTTTTTAAATCTGTGTTTTTGTCTAAGAAATGCAATTTACCTTGGGATTAATAAAGATTTATCAGATCTTATATCATCTTGGCCTTGTTAGCCAAGGGCTAAGCCCTGTTAGCATTGTTAGCCCTAAACTAAGCCATGTTAGATTTGTTAGCTCAAAGGTCTCTTGTTAGTTCTTCACATGCAAACTTTACTGATATCACGCTTTCTCTTCACCCTAGCTTTGATGACCTTGTGCTTGCTCCGTAGCTTCGAGGATGTCATGTTTGCGCTTCATGCTTGCTTTGAAGATACAATGCTGGTACATGGCTTTGAGGATGTCAAGTTGGTCCCAAGTTTTTATCTCAAACCTAGGAAACGGCCCCTTTTGTTTCACCTCCTAGCCTGTTTTTGGCCCACCGTTCATTGAATTCTCTGCCCCAAGCCCTAGTCAGGTAAGGAAACCTCCCTCTACAAAATTTGACCCTTCGGAACACCCTGCAATGTCACCAGTGCAGATGTCACATCCTCTGTGCGTTACCTCTGTGGCAACATAAGCACCTCAAATACCTGTTGCTGCTGCTGTGAAAATTTCACACTACGGACATTAAATATTGAATATTTTTAAAAACCAATACAATTTAAAAACACTGATACAATTATAAAAACATGTACTATTCAAATGTGTATAACTTGTAAATGAATTATTTGATTAATTTACAAGGTGTATGGAGAAATTATTATTGTCCTTTTTTTTTTTTTTTTTTACAGATTACTAGCCTGTATATTAATAACAATGTATTGATTAAATACATTTTAAAGTGAGTGTGTCATATTAACATTGTCATCCTCTATAATAATAATAAATATTTAAATACATTTTAAAGCTCCATTTTTATTTAATTTTTTTTGCACGCTTCAGTAAGACATAGTGAGTGATGGAAATTTTTAATTCCCACTTTCAGGAAAGTGAAGACTCATTGTTCATTTGTTGCTTATACCGTTCACAGTTCTCTTTGAACTGAGCAGTTTCGCTCCTTGCAGTTTGGAATCACACTTAACATGGCTGAACACCCTGTCAAGGTTACTTCGCAGGGTATTTCAAGCTGATCGGAACGCACCTACTTTGATTAGTTAAACTAGTTAACGTCCTGCGTTAAGTTTGTCTTGGTCGAACATCTGTAATTCTGTTTTGTTACCTGTTCTAGTAAACAGGTTACCTGTTTCAGATTACTTCATAGTTTCCTAGTAACTAACAAAGTACCTCATCTGCATTTACACTGTGCCTTACCCAGCTCTTTATATGACAAAGTGTAATTATTAGAAAATGGACAATTTGACAAATTGGTGTTCCACCAACATACACAATATACAAGATACAGAGAAAAAGGAGCTGCATCTTCAGGAGAGGAGCAATATGAATTTGGAAAAGTTAAGTACACATTGAAAAGCATTTTAGGAAATGGAGAAAAAGGACAAGAAAGAAAGTATTTGATGGGTTGAAAGATGATGGGACTAGAAAAGAGGTTTAAAACTGTGAGGGAGTTGAGGAAACTCATGATCAGAAGGTGGCAGTAATGCAATATAGTGAAAGCCAAATGCTGGTAAACGACAAAAAGACAACACACAGAAGCATTTAAACACATACACTTACCTGAGACGATCCTCTTCTGTCTTGCGCAGTTTCATATCTCTCTGTACCACCTTGAGCACATGTTCTGCCTCATCATCAGTAAGTTGGGAAAGGTCCAGTTTCCGTCCCATCACTGAATCCAGGTCAAAGGTCAAGTAAAATCACCAAAATATCAGTGGCCAGTTTATGATTCTTCCTAAAAAAAAAACAGCAGCAAATATTTTTTAAATTTATTTTGTATGTAGTGAAAATTACAACAATTTTTCATACAATATTTTTTAATTGGTTAGGTTGAGTTACAAGTTGTTAATTCATAAAATTTTGTAGGTAATGTTACAATCTTACATTGTAGATCATGTACAATATAAGGCTAAAATTTGTAAACACCTTACCAATGAAATGCACTTTTTGCTCTAGAAAGTTCAGACATTGATCATGGTGAGAAGGCCTAGAGTACAATTGGCATGACAGGTCATCACGAGGTGTCCATTCAGGTTGAACGTCTCGGGTTACTTAGCTGTAACCCTGTTCCCTGATAAAGTGGAAACATATCTTTGTTTCCGGTTGTGAAGCCTGTGTATGTCAAAACCGCCGAATACCTCGGCTTATAACCTCTGCCAGGCATGACGTCACCGAATAAGGTGCACCTGCAGGTTATAAACAGGAGTGAACCGGAAACATCCTCAGGTCAATTTTGTCTGAAGGACGTCCAGGCACGCCAGCAGTGCGGCATTGAAACGCAGCATCTTGTTCCCGCTTTATCAGGGAACAGGGTTACAGCTAAGTAACCCGAGACGTTCCCTTTCAAAAGCTACACTCGATGCTGCGTGAAAATGCTATGGGAACGAGAATACCAACGCCGCCGCACTGCAAGTGTCTGGACCCCTAGGTTGTGTAGCGTGTGCGCAGAATAGCCAAGGAGGTCTCAGACCTAGCTTTGGGATGCTGACTCAAGGATCCACGAGTCCGGAGTAGCATTGACATCCAGACTATAAAATCTAACAAACATGTGTGGATAGGACCAGCCTGCTGCATCACACACCTGCTGCAGGGGGACGCCTCTTGCCAGAGCAATTGATGAGGCAATCCCCCTGGTTGAATGAGCCCTGATTCCCAGAGGCGAAGTGTGACCACGCGCCTCATAGGCTAGGACAATAGCATCTCTCACCCAGTGTGACAGAGTCTGTCTAGTGGGGCCGCCCCCAGACCCCCCCCCCCCCCCGGTTGCGACCCCCATGGCAAATAAAGAGCTGCTCTGACTTACGCTACTGGCTAGTGCGGTGGATGTAAATCCGAAGAGCACATACTGGACACAGTAAGTGAAGTCTTTCCTGCTCCGGAGCTGTGAAAGGCGGAGGACAGAAGGCTTTGAGAACGACTGGGTGCATGGTCGAGAATGGCCTTCAGAAGATAGTTCGGGTGAGGATGCAGAATAGCTTTGACTAGCCCCAGGGGCAAAATCTAGGCAGAATGGGGAGACTGACAGAGCCTGCAGATCCCCAATCCTCTTCAAAGAAGTAATAGCCATAAGAGAAACCATCTTAAGAGACAGAAGCCTGACAGGCGCTGACTCTAGTGGTTCGAAAGGGGTGTCAGCCAGGCCTTCGAGTACGATAGCTAAGTCCCATGAAGGGACTGTCGCTCTAGTGGGCGGCCTCAACCGTTTAGCTCCACGAATAAAACGGGCAACTAAATGGTGCTTTTCCACAGAAACCCCATCGGAGCATGCCAAAATAGCGACCATGTATTTTCTGGGAGTACTAGGTGAGTGTTAGGTGTCCAGCATCCTGAAACAAGGCAGGAAGGAACCGAGCACCTAACATTTCGCTGGAGACCGCTGCTGCCCGAAACACCAGTGGTGGCGGAGATTAGACAACGGCCCCCATAGGTTCCTAGGGAGGAGTCTTTATCCCTTATTGGAATTTTTACACATCCCTCCCCAGGGTGAGACACCCCCGTGAAATAATAGAAAATAATGCTCCTCAGGTCCGGTGCTTTTTTTTTTCTTTCTTTGAGGCGGATTGCGAAGCGCAACGAGACCTTCCCCTGTCTCTACGAGGGGGTAGCTGGCTCGGCACACTCTCCTTCTGCGCCTCACGACTCCTGAGCACGGCAGGGGAGAAACCTCACAGAGGTCTGCTTGTAGAGCTTCGCCTCCCGAACCTAGTGGTTGCGATGTTTACAGCGTCGCCAAAGAAGCCAGAAGGCGAGAGGGGGGGCATCAAGGAGGAAAAACGCGATCCCTGACCTCGATGCCCGTGAGGTTTAATCACAGAAGTCTCTCCGTGGCGACCGCGGCAGCCATAGAACGGCCGATAGCACGGGCCGCCTTCTTGGTGGCACGGAGAAATAAGGCTGTGGCTCGGCGCCATCAATAGACCCGCCAGTGCTCAGAACCCCTAGCAGGTGAGCTTGGTATGCCTGCAAAACCGCCATGGTGTGCAGGGCAGCACCAGCCTGACCCGCTGCCTGAAAAGCTTTCCCCACCAACGAAGATGTTAGTCTACACGGCTTGGTGGGCAGTGTGGGCTTTTCCAGGGAGGATGAGCTCCCAGGAGAGAGATAGCTCGCAAGCATCTCTTCAATTTGGGATATCATCATAAAACAGGGGATGAATAAGGCTTATTCCATGAAAGAGTTAACTCGTCATGGAGGTTGCCAAAAAAAGGGGAGGAACCCTCATTGAGGCCCCTCCCCTGGCCACCCGACAAAAACCTGTCGTCTAACTTTGAGCGCTTGGGGATTTTTTTTAAATTAATTAATTTATTTATTTTTATTCTTTTATTTATTTATTTATTTATTTTGCGGCAAAAGAGGAAATTTATTCGGCCCCTTCACAAAAAGCGCCGGTATGCGCTTGAGAAGCGAACGCTAAAACGTCCTGATCCGGGAAGAGCGCGAGAGAAAGGGGAATTCCGGCTCATGCACGTCCGCCCGATCGGCACGCTATTTCCATGGAAGCATGCGAGGAAGTCTCTTCATCTGCTCACAAGAAGCGCCAGAGCGCGCTTGAGATGCGGACGCTAAAAACGTCTTGATCCGGAGAGAGACCGCGAGAGAAAGGGAGAAATACCGTCTCATACGCACGCGAGCCCCAGGAATGCGCCGCGGCTCGCGGTTTCTCTTTAAAGAAAGCGATCCGCGCGCAAAGTGCCTTAATAGGGAGATCACAATGCTTGCACTTTCCTTGAAACCCAAGCACTCAAGAAAAAGTCGTGGAGATCGCCCTCCGAAAGAAATCACACGGAGGCACGCATCTCTCAACCAACTCTCCATTATCGGTAAGTAAAGTTTTTCTTTCCTACCGTGATTCTGTTGCACACACACACACACACACGCAAACACAAAGTGGTCCTGAAAACAAAAAGATCTGAGGATGTTTCCGGTTCACTCCTATTTATAACCTGCAGGTGCACCTTATTCGGTGACGTCATGCCTGGCAGAGGTTATAAGCCAAGGTATTCGGCGGTTTTGACATACACAGGCTTCACAACCAGAAACAAAGATATGTTCCCATAGCGTTTTCACTATGGGAACATTGTAGTGTAGCTTTTGAAAGGGAACTTAGGGTTCTTGAGTTTTTCTACTGCAACTTTAATAAATCATGTCTTCCCTTACCAAAAAGAAAATTATTCAAGAGTGCTAATATACTTTTAAACTGAAAATAAGAAAATATGCTTTCAATTTACTCTGTATATACTTACTATTAAGTATACATTTCCTTATACTTTTCTACTTTAATATCTAATTCTAAAATTATTGTCTAATATCAATAATATTTTGTCATTCGTTTACTTTTTGTTCCATTTATTATTTATACTGTGTAGATTAATGAATAATTATTTGCATTGTAATAAGAATTAGTAGGGATTGCAATATATTTTATGTTGTACATAGACACTTTAACATGTTGCAATTTCTGCCAAACACATAGTTAGATGTTTATACATTCCTTTAAGCGTGAAAGAGTGTCACATCTGTGCCACCTCAGTCCGGGAGAGAAAGATTGGGTTCACCGGATTGCTGAGCCGGCGCTTTGTCCCCCCCTAGTGTGTCTACGTGTGTAATTGTTGTCATTGTTTAAACCAAATTAAGTTCACCTGTGTCTTCCCTGTGTGTCTCTATTTAGGCCGGCCGAACCCGTACACACCTGTCCGTTCACCGTTGTGCACACCTTTGTTTTCATGTCCTTAAGTAAAAGAAAAGTGTTCGTTTCGTCTCTCCCCCCAGGACTGAGGTATTTCGGCAGGGCGAGGCTGGCAAACGGCCAGGTTCAAGGTCGCGGCTGAGGGAAGTTCAGTCATCCTCTGTTCAAGTTCGTGTTTCAAGTGGAACTCAGTTTCGTAGGGACAGTTTTGTCACTACCAGCCTGCCTGCATCATACCCAGCCTGGGGAGTGTTCTTTTGGTTTTGTTTGTTTGTGTTTTGTTTGTGTTTCGTATTTTTGTGAACTCAACCACTAATAAAAAGAACGTGATTGTGCAACCTGCGTTTGCGTCCGCCCTCAGTGTATGAGACATGACAAAGAGATTTCTCCAAGTGAAGTCATTTCCCCTTGGTTGTGTCCAGACAGTGATTTAGATTCATTTACATTGTCGTGCATATTTATATTTCCTTCCTACAGTGGGTGTAATATGAATGTGTGTTTATTTTGTACATTGTCATGTGTTTGAAAAGTCTGGCAGTGGATTGATCATAAACCTGTGCACTAAAAAAAGTCCATCATTTATGGCATTTGAAAAATGCCCTTACCCAGAGCGAATTACATAAGTGCATTATGTTAAAACTGTTTCTCTATGTTAAAGTATAGAAGTACCATGCTAAACAGTTATATTATAATACAGTAAGTATTAACCCAAAATACCTAAGAAACCGATGACTATACAGACATCTAGAGGAAGTTCATTCCACCATCTGGGTGCTTAAACAGGAAACAGTCAAGATTTATATCTTCCTCAATCCCTGAGAGATGGTAGGACCTTGGAACAAGGTGCAGTGTTGGGTGTCATAGGTCCTTTAAGGTAAGAGGGTTAGACCTTTAGTTAGACCATTTTTGGCATTTTAGGCAAGCATCAGCGTTTTGAATTTGATGCTGGTGGTAACAGAAATCCATGAGGAAGATGGGATGGTATGCGAGAACTTTAAGAAGGTTAAAAACACAGCTGTGCAGAGGCAGAGTTGTCAGGAGTAAGTTGCAGTAATCCAGTATTGAAATAACACTTGACTGAACAAGCACTTACAGTAAGCAGCCTGCATTTCATCTGCATCACAATGTTTTGAAAGCCATATGAGGATATGACCTCAGAGATCAGGTATAGAGGAGGAAGAGAAGAGTACGAAGTACCTAGCCTAGGACACTAGTGGAGAGTCTGAGTGGAGCTGATGTGGATCCTCTCCATGTCATCTCATATGACAAACCTCCCGAGGGAGGAACGAAAAGCGGTTGGAATGAGAGCCCCCACCTCCTTTCGTGACATGACGGAGGCTCTGGAATGTGCACTCACTACACTTTCCCTTGGACCAGAAAAAAAGAAATTTTCGGAGAGAAACCCCCCCTGGTATATACCTCCACCACGACGCGAGTTCCCACCCCCCGCCCGCAACGACCAGAAACCCCACAAGACGAGCCAATGCCCACTGAGCCGGAACTCAGTAGAGCCACGTCTTCAAGAGGTCTTTGGGCCGGCGGACAACTGAGTGAAGATGGACCCCCGGCCCCCACTCACTGGGTCCGGATAGGCGGATCCCCGTTACCAGCACTCATTGATACGGGAAGCGCTGTCACCTTGGCACGACCCGCGGTTATCCCTGCGGGAGCGCAGCAATGTCAACCTCTCCCGATCACCTGCGTACATGGCGATCGGCGGGAGGTGGCGGCAGCCCGCTTCACTGTCGAGGACCGATGGGGAAGGTATGTGATAACTGCAGGAGTTGTCCCTAATCTTCCTGTCCCTCTCCTCTTAGGGAGAGACTGGCCAGGTGCGCTACCTGAGGGAAAAAGCGAAAAAAAACGAAAGAGCTGGCCACCTCGCCGCAAACAAAAACTGAGGACAACTGGACCTAAACCAGCGTGGCTGGCACAGACGGCAGAGGAGGAGGCGGACGCCGAAGCAGAAGGTGAGGTGCACACTCCTTCTAACCCATCTCTATCCCTGTCTCAACAGATAAAAAAAGACAGCAGCTTCGCACAACTACAGCACGAGGACACGCGCCTCCGGCATTGTTGGAGCCAGGTTCGCGAGATAGAAGGAGAGATCGTGGGGGACGAAAAAGCACAACCCGCGTCTTATTTCCTCATAAAAAACGGCTTGCTGTATTACCACACTGTACGGAGAGGCCAGCCCCGAGACCTTCTAGTGGTTCCACAAGGAAAGGTAGACGCGATAATGCACCTTGCCCATTCACATCCACTCGGAGGACACCTGGGGGAAAAAAATACCATCACCAAGGTGAGAGACCGGTTCCACTGGCCAGGACTCGATGCCGAGGTACGAAATTTCTGTCAGCGCTGTCCTGAATGCCAGAAAACTTCGCCTCGTAAACCGGCCCCCGCCCCCCTAATTCCTCTCCCCATTATCGGTGTGCCGTTCGAAAGAATCGGAATGGATCTCGTGGGCCCACTCCCAAAGTCAGCAAAAGGCCACGAATATATCTTAGTTTTAGTAGATTACGCCACTCGATATCCCGAGGCCGTCCCGGTGCGCAAAGCTACAACAAAAAACATAGCGAAAGAGTTAGTATTGCTTTTCAGTCGAGTGGGCCTGCCAAAAGAACTATTGTCCGATCAAGGAACACCTTTCATGTCCCGTCTGATGACGGACATATGCCGGCTGCTGCAGATCAAACGGCTGCGCACTTCCGTTTATCATCCGCAAACCGATGGGCTAGTGGAGCGCTTTAACCAAACCCTAAAACGGATGTTGCGGCGAGTAGTGGATAAAACAGGACGAAACTGGGATCACTTAATGCCCTACGTTCTTTTCGCCGTTAGAGAAACCCCGCAAGCCTCTACTGGGTTTACACCATTCGAGCTGCTGTTTGGACTTCGCCAGCATCGTCAGTATGCCGCTGCCTACTTGGATGACGTAATTATCCACTCGAGCAGCTGGGATGAACATGTATACCACCTTAGACAGGTACTACATGAGCTACGAAAGGCGAGGCTAACAGCGAACCCAAAAAAATGCTTCATGGGGCTGACCGATGCACAGTACCTGGGGTACCGAATCGGCCTTGGATCATTAAAACCACAAGAAGATAAAGTGGAGGCCGTGCGTAAGTACCCGCAACCAACGTCAGAAAAACAGGTACGTGCCTTTCTTGGGCTAGCTAGTTATTACCGGAGATTCGTGCCTAACTTCTCCTCTTTTGCAGCACCCCTCACAAACCTCCTCAGGAAAGGACAGCCGGAGAAAATACAATGGACACAAGAGGCGGAAAGAGCATTTAAACAGTTAAAAACCCACCTCACCAGCTCCCCCGTTCTTCGAAATCCTGACTTCAACAGACCATTCACAGTACACACAGATGCATCAGAAACGGGCTTAGGAGCCGTCCTCTCACAGGACTTTGAAGGAGAAGAACACCCCATCCTCTATGTAAGTAGAAAACTGACACCAACAGAGCAAAAATATGCAACGATAGAGCGGGAAGCCCTTGCCATCAAGTGGGCCATTGAGGAGCTGAAATACTATCTATCTTGCCGTCACTTTACGCTAATTACAGACCATGCCCCTCTCCAGTGGCTGGCAAGGGCTAAGGACACGAACCCCCGCATAACACGTTGGTTTCTCTCCTTACAAGATTTCTCCTTCTCAGTCCAACATAGAGCCGGGGTGCAACACGGAAACGCAGATGGACTGTCCAGGTCCCACACGCTCGCCAAAGATGAGCTCAAAGCTGAGGGGGGGGGTGCTGTGGCGATGGGCTAAAGCCCGGCACACACTGGAGGATAACACTTTGGACAGCAGCAAAGCACAAAAAGGGGCGGGGCGCCGCATCCCCCTGGTACAAGCAACCAAGATTAGATTAGATTAGATTCAACTTTATTGTCATTGCACATAGTCACAAGGCAACGAAATGCAGTTAGCATCTAACCAGAAGTGCAAGTTAGCAGTGCAATATAAACATATATACAGATCTATAGAAACTTGTATGATAGAACCAAGAGTCTTACACCGTCCGCCTGTCGCCTGCTCACTAAAAAGAGACCGCAGCGGAGCCTACCGGTGAGTGAGAAATGTATACAGGAGACTTACGCGTTCTTTCTCTCCCAACAGACTCGGATTATCCCGGAGGACCACGCACATCCCGCTCGCCGAAGGGTCTGCCACAAACCCGTAGCTCCGTTTCCTCGGCTCAAACGGCACTCGCCCGGACCGGCTCGCCGGACCACAGCGGCAAGACACGCCCCAAGCTATTCCCTACCAGCCCATCACGCCGACCCTCGCCCTCGCCCTTCTCATCGAGTCCGTAATCTCACACCATTCACCTGGTGCACCACTTAACCCTCAAAAAATGACTCACCGCACTGCTGCCTCCCTGTGTCTATCATTTCCGATCCCGATAGAACCTTTACACCATCTTGTTAAACAGTTTGTCGGCTTTAAAGTTCCTCTGCCATAGTAATTTAACAGGGCAGAAAAAGTAGAGGTAGAACCTATTTGTGGGAAGCCAGGGACTGATTTTGGAGAGGCTGAATGACACAAGTTTTAATCTCAATCTTACCAGATTAACTGTGTTCATATTAAATGTTTGCTGTGTTTTTGTTTGTACTGCAGTGTCAATTGGAGTTATTATATTTTGGTTTTAGTTCAATAAAAAAAATAAATAAATAAATAAATTGTATTTATAAGCAAAATAACTATGTCCTGAACATGAAATAGTTTCCTAAAACTATTTAAACTTCCTGTAGTTGAAATATATATTTAATTGTTCTATATTTTTAATTTAACTTTTGTATAACTGTAATTTAACTTTATATTTTGTGTTTTGGTGCTGTATGCTAGGGACCAGCATCAGTAAGGTGACCAGCATTATTGCGCCATGATGCTGGTGCTGGTATGCTGGTCACCTTACTGATGCTGGTCCCCAGCATGCCAGCACAAAAACACATCATATGCTGGTATAATTGCTGGTCAAACTGGTGACTAACTATGCTGGTCTATGCTATTTCTTCCTGTTTCAAGTGATTTCAATTGATTACTTTTTTAAAATATGCATTTATTGTCAGTGTATTCATATAAAAGGTTTGTGTTGTGGTTTTAGACAACACAGCAGATATTTAATGAATGTAAAATAATGTATTTACATGTTTTTAGTAAATTGATTATTTCTGTCTCTTGTATGTAAATGCATTTAAAGACAACACTATACAGTCCATGTATTTACAAAAAATAAAAAAAAATACAAGCTAATGAGCTAAAATGGTAATCAATTTGAAATAGAAAAAACTTGCTGGTGGCCCAGTAAAAGTAGCTTTACCTTGTTGGTGAACTTATCAGCACAGTTATGTTGGCTGAACAGCTAAACCAGCACTACTCAGCAAGATCAATGCTGGTGGTAAGGTTTCATCAGCATAGATATGCTGGTCTTCCAGCAGTTATGCTGTTTCACCAGCTAAACCAACACCAGTCCATCACTAACCAGCACAGACCAGCATATATATCATGCTGGCCTATGCTGGATTTTTCAGCAGGGATCTTAAACCTGCACTAAACCTGCTTGCCTCTAAAGTAAATGCGCCTAAACCTAATAACTGGTTGTGCCACCTTTGCAGCAACCACTGCAATTAAGCATTTGCCATAACTGGAAATTAGTCTTTTATATTCTTGTGGAGGAATTTTGGCCTACTCTTCTTTGCAGAATTGCAGAATCACTGGCATGGTGTCAGCTAGTCCTTTTGTGGCAGGGCTGAAATGCAGTGGAAAAGTTTTTCAAGTTCATTTTCAGGGTAAAGATGGACTTTGCAATCAATTCTAATTCATCTGATCACTTTTCATAACATTATGCAGTATATGCAAATTGCCATCATAAAAACTAAGGCAGCAGACTTCATATTCATTCATGCTATTCATTCTCTAGAGTAGAGTCACCATGACTGCCAGTGATGGTCCAGTATTCCAGAGGCAAGAATGCCCCTCGCAGCATGCATCCAATCAGTAGATAAGAGAGATGAGCAGCTCATTCAGTCAACTGCACTAGCAGAGACATAAATGATCTGAGCATATGCATGCAAGAGTTCCCATGAACTGATTTTGGAGCTCTTTTGTATTTGTTGTTTGTTTTTGACTGTTTAAATTTTTCACATGAATCAAACATACTAAAATATAATTTACAACAATAAATATAAACATATATATAACATACAAAATAAAACGAAAAAATAGAATGAATAACTTATGTATTTAAGTTAATAATATATCTTTCCAGTTTACTCCATGCACATTTTACATGAGAGATTTACCCCGACTGGAAATAGGGGCCTTGTAGGCGAATGCAATGGCCTTTTCCTCCTCGGTGTCTGGATCATGAAGACTGGCTCTTCTCGAAGGTGAAAGTGCCACGGAAGCTTGTGCAGTCCTTCGGCCGCGTTCTCCCATGGAGCAATCGAACGGCAGCATTTAATCCATCCGCCTTAAAGTACTTGGCGCCCCTCTTGCATGCTGCTTTAGCATATTTAGCAACTCTGGGCCAGGAGCAAAGTTTGCTGTCATGCTTTTATCAAGTGGTGTGATCCAGAGACTCATTCCCGGCATCTTGTACCAGCTGTGCTTAATGTAGCGGCCTCACCCCTTCACAATCTGCAGAAGGGGAGGCTGCCTACGTAGGGAGCATTCGGAGTGAGTGAGATGTGAAAAGATTTGCTCACTGGTGTTCACCATGACAAAAGAGAAGTTTTGTCTGTACTCTTTCAATATCATCTTTAAATTTCATACATACAAAATACAAAATTTCTGCCTGTATGTATGTCTGTCCAGTCAGATTTTGTTGAAGCATCACACAAAACTTGCAAAACTAGTGCTTTTTTCCTCCGGGTGGGTATGTCTTAACAGAGCCAATCAACAGGATAGTCTACCGTGTATTGACAGAGTATGCGGAAGACACCGATCTACTTAGTACTGTATATATGATCTACTTTTTCCATTTCTAATCTGGGATTTACTCTCCAAATACCGAACAGGGAGATTATTTGGCTGTAAATAAAAGAAGTACAACTGAGCGTAAACAAGGTCTAAGATACACAACCGAGAGCCCAGTGGAATAATAATCAGCCCACCTGTGAGGTGGCCGGAGCCAGCGTGAGGCAAGGGAGCAGAGGCAGGGCAAGAGAGCTTCCACATCAATATCCCAGGAGCTTATAAAGCTGCCCTATGTCTACACCTTGACCTTCTCTGATCTCAATGGAAATTGTTCAGTCTTACAGACCTCTCATCTGCAAAAGCCAACCAGCTGTTAAAACTGCCTAAGTCTGGCATGACGAGTTTACTTCACTGCTGCAGGATTGTTTCGAAAAAACTGGGAGTTGTTTGCATGGAATACAAACTTGGTGGAATACACCTCAAACATTTTTTCCCACACAGCCTCCTGTGTTAATCACAAGACCATCAAGGTGTTCGCAAACCAAAAGCTTTGGCTTGACAAGAATATGCAGTCTCAGATTAGGCAATTTTTAGGCAATTTTTAATTAAGATTAGGCAATTTTTAATTAAAATTGTATAAAATTGTATTTAAAACAGTTTATTAAACCACGTGCATACATTAGGCAAATTATTTTTCACATTTTTCAGAATCAGGTTATTAATATGTGCTCTCAGTTAATGTGCAAAATATTATTATTATTATTATTATTATTATTATTATTCACTGCAAAGAACCTTACCTATATAGAATAGTAACAAAAAAATAAAAACAATCATAATCAACATTAATTAAACTGCTGCAGCATATAGATTTTTTAAAACATTGTATTAAATTATTGAACATACTGAATGTTGTTTTAATTTAAAACACATTTAAACCACATTCTATAAGCAATAAATTGAAAGGAAAATTATATTTGTCTCCCTTTTTTCAGAATAAATATTTGATCCATGACTCATAACCATCATACAATCTGAGCTCTGACTTTTGTGATCTGTGACCCCTACTAAATGCACAAACTCACTTCCAGCAAGGCTGTGACATCTTTCTCTCTGAGTTTCCTGACTATGGAGAAGAACGGGTAGATGGCTGTTTGATGTCTTGCCAAATTTTCGAAAGACTGTTTAATGCCCCCTTATTTTCGAAGCAGTGCATGTTCAGAGGCTGTCAATGAGACATTTATTTTTGAGGGGGAGAGAGTGCAAGCAGGATGCCATGTGTGTGCCGGAGAACAGGGTAAAGATGGATGAGGTGCTGTTATCGGTGGGAGAGCAGTTTGGATGTGAAAATACCTTTCTTTGTGTTCTTGACAAAAACAAGCCTCACCAGTATACTAACTAAGAGTGGAATGAGTTATGGTTTAAGTTACCACTCTGTCTGCCCCTGCAACAAGAGTATTGTTTATTTAAAGCTCAAGTGGCAACACAATGTAACACAGCATTTTAAAAATATATATGTGCTTATAAGCAAGCCTTGCCCCTGTGCGTTAATGGGGAGGCTTCAAACTTCAAACTGTGAATGTGGGTCAGATATTTCAGGTAGTACAAAAGTTATCCTTACTTTTATACAGGGTACATTTCACCACTAACAGAATATGGGAATGACGTCGTAGAAATGTCGAACTCTCATGATTTTTTGGTCATAGAAACAACTGAAAATAACAATAAAAATGTGTGATCATGTGTATCTGTGCCATTTTAAAATTTTCTGCTTAGTCAAGTTTGGGTAGTTGTTAAAAAATGAACAAAAATTCAGTTCATCTCATAAAGCAGCCACGCTACCGCAATAAACATATATTCACATAAAGTACCACACAGAGCTTTATCAGTAATACCAACTATGATTGGATCACCATCTGAGTCCAGCAAACTTGATCAGGCAACTGAATATTTAGAGTTAACATTTTGTTATACCTTAGATAGTGTAGCTCCAGTTAAAAAAAAGAAAATCACTCCCTCCAAGAATGATCACACATGCACGTTAAAATGGACCGCTCAAAAATTAGAACATATATACTAAATTGTTAGTATTTCAAATGGAAGGAAATGCCTTGAACTATGAAAAAAAAGCTAGAGGGTTGCTAGATCACCTTATCACTTCACTCTTATAGAAAAAAAACAAAAATAATTGTTTATTTTAATTTTATAGCAAAATTAACCAGGAATAAGACCACTACAGAAATCTCCACATCAACAACATGTAGTAGTGGAGACCTCATTAACTTTTTCCGTAGCAAAATTGTAAACACTAGGCAAATATAATTTAGACTTTTTTATTGATACAGATGATAAATTAACCATATTAGACCAGAACATAGAATATTTTACTCCCCTTGAAGAAAATGTAATAATTTCACTCAACTCTTCTGCAAAATCATCAAATCATTCAAAATCCTTTAAATTAACTGTTATTAAACCTCTAATTAAAAAACCTGACCTTTAACCGTCAGCTGTCCACCCTACAGGCCGATATTAATCCTCCCCTTTATCTCTATGATCCTGAAAAATATAGTAGCACAGCAGCTATGTTCATATCTACATGGGAATAGAATACATATACTGTATCAGTCAGGATTTAGGCCTCATCACAGCACAGAGACAGCACTTGTAGTAAATGACCTCCTATTGGCCTCTGATCAGGGCTGTGTCTCTTTGCTTGTAGTTCTTGACCTCTGTGCAGATTTTGACATTACTGATCATAGTATTCTCCTTCACAGATTGGAAAAGGTAGTAGGAATTAAGGGAATCTGCTCTCTCCTGTCTCAGATCCTACTTGACTGATCATTATCAGTTTATAGATTTAAATGGTGACTATTCCACCTGTTCTCACGTGAAGTTTGGTGTTCCACAGGGATTCGCTTTTGGACCCACTGAGTTTTTTTATTTGCATGCTTCCTCTGGGCAACATAATTCGTAAGCATGATATTAGGGCTGAAATGATTCCTCGAGTAAATCGAGTAATTCGATTACAAAAAATGATCGAGGCAAAATCTTCTGCCTCGAAGCTTTGTTTAATTAATTTTAAAAGCTTGCGTTATGTTTTTGCACAATTATTTGTTGACAGCACGCTTTCGCGCTTCCAGATGCAAGCCGTCAGTAAACACCAAAGAAGAAGAAGCGCTTACGTCACCAACAAAGCGGAAAGAGACGCAAACAGTTAGCGGTGTATTGATTTGAGGGAGCATTCTGTTGTGGGCTGCAAAATGGAAGGGAGCGATAAAATTATCAACGAGCCAAGAGAAGAAGAAAGCAGCAAGAGAAAACGACAGAAATTGTCAGTAAATGCTTATGTTATGCCTGAGATGTAGATTTTGAAACTTTTAGTTCTGAAAGTTTAGTTGTTTAGTGTTTTTGTATAATTATTTATTTTAATGTGTGCCTTAGTTTTTTAAATCCTTAAAGTCATTTGAAATACCTTTTTTTTTTTCATCCGAGAAAAGGCTTTAAAATAAGAAGGTATGGTGCTGTAATGCACTTAATTAATCTCAGTCAACTTTAATACCCCTATCTCACCTACGCGGTTTCGTGTGGTGGCCGAAAGTACGGTTCTTCATGATTCACGACAGGTTTTGGCGCTGCGATTACGTTTCAATCTTTCTGCGCAAAAAATTAAATATGTTTAAGCCGCCTTAAAAACATGTTACATTTTTTTGCCGGACCTTGCAGAACTTTGCGGAACATCGGCAGGCAGTTGCGGCGGCTCACGGTGCCTAACACCGCATAGGTGAGATAGGGGTATAAGGTATTCCTTGTATTGTGAATAATGACAATGTTTATTTTTGATAAAATGCTGTATGCATTTAAAAAAATAAAAGTTGAATTTTCTAAAAAGAAAACCAATTAAACTTTGTTTCTCTTATATATTTTACATTGCTGTTTAATTAAGCAAAAGTGCATTTTATCCGATTACTCGATTAATCGATTAAATGTTTGGTAGAATACTCGATTACTAAAATATTCGATAGCTACAGCCCTACATGATATTAATTGTGGTGGCACGGTGGTGTAGTGTTTAGCACTGTCGCCTTGCACCTTGCAGGGCCCAGGTTCGATTCCCGACCAGGTTTGATTCCTGTCACTGTGTGCAGCAAAAAGGAGTCCACCCATTATGATGACGACAGCAGCCTTTCCGCAGGTTAGTAGGAGACTAATGTAATGTTAACTGCAAAATGCAAATCTTGCATTCATGCTAACAAATGGTCAAACGGTTTGTAAAATACTAATGTAACATGGATTCTGTTTATCATTATGGCTTTCCAGCTAGTACTTAAACTTTTAATATGTTGTTCAATTTTAAGCATTAAATCTTTTGTACAATAAAAATGTATTCTTGAATCATCCACCATAATTTTGTGGCTTTTGGAAAGTATCGGTTCAGGCACCGTTTTGGCACCGGTACCGCTTTAAAAGTATCGATTTGGCACCGGTATCGAAAAAAAACCCAAACGATACCCAACCCTACCTGCTAGTGTCTCAAAATCCGCTACGCCTACTTCAAACAAAGGATGCAGGCTGCTTGTCAGTACTGCGTATTATGAAATCTACAGCAGGGGGCAGACCATTTTCTTGCAAAGCCCCAAACAATTAGCCAAACATTTTTGTGATGAGATTTGCCTTAGGTAAAGGAGCACATCTGGGGGACTCATGAACGTAAAGTACTATGATGAACTGGTATATTTACATGCTGTCTTCCCCACTCTCGTTGATCACTCAGGTTTGTTGACAGTGAAGTGACTGGTTGCTTTACATCCCAGGGAGCTCTGTCAAGCTACACATGCCACTCCTGAGCTGCCAGTGATCCAGACCCCCTTCTGCCCTCTGGACATGTCTGATTCATCCTGTTGCAGTGCTTCTGTATTGGAAATATCCTTGCATGAAGGCCCACGTGGTCTGCTTGGGATGCGTGTGGTGACTGGGGACAGTTCCACTTTACCGTGAAGACAGTCCAGGCCATGTCTAATGCAGATAGCTGTTGTCCAAGGATTGTGACTGCAGTCGCTCAATGATTCAGGAATGGAATTTCCTACATTCCACCTGAGCCTCTAAATAACAAAGTAGATTCCATAGTAACTTTAAAACACCAAATGTTATACTAAACTTCCAGCTGCCTAACACACAGCATGGCTGCACAAAAATTCCTGCTATCCGTTATCACCTTAATGAGGATGGGTTTACTGTTGAATCTGTAACTATTGGTTACTCTCAAGGTTTCTTCCTTTTCCATCTCAGGGAGTTTTTCCTTGCCACCATCGTCCTCGGCTTGCTCATCAGGGACAATCTTATCATTTTGATTCATACCTTTTTTCTCAATTTTCATACACATTTCCAGAATTTTTTCACATTGTGTTGAGTTTTGGAAGCTTTCAAACCACAGCACATGCATTAAACATATTGTTATAGACCACATTTGTGTGCCACAGAATAGTAATTTGTTCCTATACTTTTAATCACCTAAAAATGGGTACCTTTCCACTAGGTGCATACAAAAAAAAGTATAGGAGCATTTCCAAACTGCAATATACTCATCTTTACATGCCTACTGTAGAAGTTAAAATTCCACTGAAATTTATGATGGTCAGCAGGATTGTTTGTCCTAAAGACAAATAGCTAAGAATCATAAAATACCAATTATACCATTAACAGAATATAGGCCTAGATCACGTTAAAGAAAATGGTAAATCTTCACTACCTGGTCAACCTATGTTCTAAAATGTGTCTTTGTGCAAAGATCTGTTGCGAACAACCCTTTCGTTCTATGCCTAGGTAAGTTAGAACATCAAGGTTTTAATAATATATTAATAGCCAAATATTGCATGCAAATTACACAAATATAGCTGGGTACAGGCAGAGATACATACTTTTAAACTTATCCCAATAAACAAAATCAGCCAGTACTCATTGTTCTCGGACACCCCTACATGACTGTAGATCTCAACCGTGCAATGTTGATCCGAAAGCTATGAACTTGTTTACATGGTATAATAAAACTATGGGTACCTTTTTACTTCATTCTTGTTGTGTGTAAATTCAATCTCATATAGTGTAATCTCATATTTATAATTTGATCTCAAACCTGAATGTCTTCAATATAAAGTAAAAACAAAACAATTGACCTTGCCATTTCAATACTTTTAGAAAGGACTGTTAAAAGGAAATATTCAGCATTGGATTATAGAAGCCCTAGAAAACCTATTAGTCAACTTTTTTTTTTTTTTTTTAGAAAAGTGTAGAACAGTCAGGCTGAGTTTTATTCAGCTTATGGAATGGAACAGGGACTGGCTGAACAATGGGGATGGAGCTTAATGGGAAATGGGAATTTGCGTGAAGGGGAGGACTGCTCATTGAAAATTTGAGAGCTTTGATGGTAAATGGGTGTGGGAACTGAGGAAGAGAAAGTGACATGAATTACACAGAACGGTAAGCCTCAAGTGATGACTCAGTCAGCTATGCTTTTTAGCTCCAGCAATCACATTACATTGAACCTGTTTACATAATTCTGTTAGCCAACACACGCACACACACACCTACTTCATATGTTTAAGTCTAACAATCACTGACATTGATATCCGTAAAGGATAATATTTTTTTCAATAACACTGAAAAAAAGGTTAATAAATCTAAGAAAGATGAAAAAAGCGTAATTCACTCTTAGTGTGCCTTCAGCAGTTTAAGGTTAATATATTCATAATGAAAGCAGATCCTGACAAAAAGATACATAATATTTAAGTGAAAAAAATATTTTCACTCAAAGACAAAGTGACAACCAAATTGCACTGACTGACTCATCTCCTAAAATGGAAACATCAGCCATACATTAAATGATATGAATCCTACTGCCATTTTTTCAAGTAAAGTGTACCACTAAACTGTATTAATTTATACAAGCAGTTGAGGATCCCATATAGTTTGTTTATTATGCTGGTTTTATCACGTCAATACCTGCTCATTCAAAGATAAACAGTTATTTGATACAGTTTTTACTAATTTTGAAATATTTTACAGGTTGATGCATAGCACAGGTTTAAACTAGTGTGAAAACAAATTAGAATTCACTCCTGTGCAGATGTTGCTGGAGTGAATATTTCTAAGTCACAGCTGTTGAGACCCATGACTCATAACCAATAAAGCTAGAAATGTGGGAGGTTTTCACAGATTTATGATTGGTAGATCTGCAGCAATTGCATCAGGGTCATGGGTCATGGGGTCTGAAGAATCCTGGCATCACTGCGTAAGAGGTGGAGAGAAACCCTGAATGGGATGCCAGTCCGTCATAACGCACCATGCACACAAACATGCTATAGGGAATCCACCTTTCAGTATGTTTTTGGGAGGTGGGATTAAAGGAGAAAAACCTGGAGCATATTCAATAAACATAATCCAGAAGCTTTTCTTTTTCACAAAAGATTCTAAGTAAGAAACCGAAAGGCAGCGCATGTGAAAACACATATGTATACAAAAATATATTAGTGACTCTACGTACTACTTGCTACAACACCTCAGAGCTTCCAACTTTAACAAAATGACTCAGTGACACACATAGTGTTCCATAAATGGGAAGTACCTCTGGTTTATGATATGCAGAGATGCCTTATAATTGTCACTTAATAAATGTTATGTAGGATGAAAGATCAAATAAAGTTACAGTGTATTTGCCCATATGTCAAACCCACTGCTGGTAACTATAGTAACTGGATTATGACATGCAGGAAGGATGGCTTACATATCCATGTCTTTTAGCGTAAAGGAAAACATATATATAATTTGACCAGCAGAATATGAAAAACGCAGAGACCATTTCATTTCACTATAACGTTACTGCAATGTAACCGCACCTGCCGGGGTAAAAGCTGCTGCATGATCCTTTCTCCCCTCACATTTCAGTGGTGCAAACATATCCTACCCTTCACACCTTGACTATATTCCATAGCTCGTATTAACAATCGAGCAAAATACCCACAGATACAAGTTATTCTGACACATTGCGGTTCCGCTTTTGTGGGCGCAGGCGGTCCGTTTTTTTGTCGCTCTTTTGTGTCCTGATATTGCCACGTCCTACAATGGGCTGACAACATCCACGTTTGCACGAGCAAGCATCTGTATCCTAAACTTTTCTTCATAATTAATCCAAGCACATCATCATCATTATAATCATCATCATCCTTACGTGTCTCACGAACATCCAAAATAACTTACGCAGAATGAATAGGCGCCGGATGTTGAGCACGTCTGCAGACAGAAAAAACCCTTCTCCCGGACATGTATTTGGCTCCGTGAACTTCCGCTGCTCCTGCGCGCTGCTGCTTTCAACCTGTTCTTCCCACGCCGGCGTCACGCGGTTCGGTTTAGCAGCGCACCGACTGCTGCAAGCCGATTTGCGCGGATTTGTGTCTTTAATATGTGCTCCACGTTTTGAGGTGGAAGCTACAACAGCTTTCTGTCTCAGGATAGAGGGTGGTGATGATTGGCTGGATCCCAAATCGCTCGGTAATCGCTGTAGATGTACACTTTATCAGTATAGCACGATGAAGACTAGGTAGTGCACTATCTATCCAATAGATGTTCAGCAGATAGGCATCGGGATGCCACTCCTTTTAACAATTCAACGGCTAAATCAGGTCACCTACATTTTTCTGTTCGTCTAGGCATCGGGCTGCTGTCCCGCAGTCATCTGATTACTATGCGCGTTGTCGTAAAACAATTAACAATTAATTATTTAGTGAAATGTTTCTTCTTCTGTTCCCCAGAGTGATCCAGATCTCAGATTTAATCATATCTCTTACTTATTGTTTCTTTTCATTTGTGCTGTATTTTTGGTCAAAATTGATGTACAGTAATAGTAATAATAATAATAATAATAATAATAATACTGTTTTGTAATTGTGCATGTACAATTGTGTTACACAATATTTTATTTAGTAAATTAATCCTTTTTTAAATGTATTAAATATTACTTTAATCTAGGTTCCATTTGTGTTTTGAATTTTAAGAGGCTAGAGACATGAGAAATGTCTACCACAGGTTTGCCAAGAATTTATCAGAAGTATATTATTATTATTATTATTATTATTATTATTATTATTATTATATCTAAGGGATTTAAAAAAAAACAATAATTAAACATGAGTAAACAAGATTAAAATGTGGAATCACATCACATTCGTCCTCTGCAGCTGATCCAGAATGCAGCTGGATGTCTGCATGTCTCCCTTCCCAAGTTCTCCCATACCACCCCACTTCTCCGCTCCCTAAACCGGCTTGCTGTAGCTGCCTGCATCAAATTCAAAACCCTGATGCTTGTCTATAAAGCTAACAATCGCCCAGAACCCACTTACCTCTCAGCTCTAATCACACCTTGCACTGCACCACGTTCCCTCTGATCCTCCAGCACTGCTCGGCTGCTCCCACCATCTCTCAGGAATCGAGGAATATGTGCATCCAGACTTGTTTCTCTTCTGGCACTTAGATGGTGGAATGAACTTTCTCTAGACGTCCATACATCTCTAAACAATGACTTAAGACATATTTCCTCTTCCCAATGGTGTTTGACTGATGCCACTGAGTTAGTAATCTAGTAACCCAGTGTCTGTCCAATGATGGAATCTTCAAAGCACTTTTTGTAAATCCCTCTGGATAAGAGCCAAATGCCTAAACATAATGTAAATGTAATGTGTACCAAATAGGAGGTTGAATACTGTTACAGTCTCTTTTTGTGTATCAAGGTTAATTTTGTATATATCCTACGTCCTGCAAAGTAGTGTGTATTATGTGATTCTATGCCGAACACTTTGAAATCCTGTGGTGGTAACATACTTAGTGTTAAAACCCTTGGCCGAAAAATTGCCTTGCATTTATGTGTTGATTAAACTGATATGTCTATCAAGGGAAGCACATGCAAATGCTTACAACTTAATCTCTGGTGTGTTAGAATGTATGTGTGTAAATAATATAGAAATTAATTTCAGTTTTACAGACCTGGTATTAAGTTTTGGTGTTTGAATGCCAAGTTTCAGATTTTGTGGCTCAGGTCACATATAATTTTTGGGTAAAAGTTGTTAATCTTTTGCCTGCTCCTGTCGAGGGGCCGCCACAGTGGATCTGCACAACAACTTGGCATATGTTTTACACCAGATGCCCTTCCTAACGAAACCATCCCATTTTATCCAGGTTTGGGACTGACATTGCATCCAAGGGCTGGAAATTTAACCTGGGCCTTCAGCATGGCAGACGAGAAACCACTGATCCACCAATGCATATTTTTGGATAAAAGTATTTGGGGAAAACTTATGTTCGCTGTTCAACATTATATCTTGATGCATGTTTTGAGAATGGTCAACTATTATGAAAAAATGTAAAAAGTATGAGTCTATGGAATCTGGTACTTTATCTTTCCCAAAATTATTATATTGATACAATTGGGCACTTAATTCTCTGTACTACTGGGCAAAATCTATTTTACCTTTAATGTCCACAGCTTCACTCAACCCATTGCAATATATATTTTTACTGGTTACCAAAACTTTCAGGCTATCAAATTAGCATCAGCGAGCTCTAATTTCATTTACAAGCAGCATGTGCTACAACAAGCTCTTAGGTGCCTTCAAGGATGAACAGTACCTCTTTAGGTGTCTCTGATCAAAAAATGTGGGAGTTCAATGTTGAGTTGTTTCAAGAAACATTGCAGTTTTGATAGTAAATCACTTGATGCTAAACTTTTGTACTGTGAAATACTGTGTAAAACATTTGTATATTTATCTGTATTACTAACCTAATAAACCAATTCAGCATATTGAATATGTTGAATTTTGTCTCCTTGATCATTTTTGTTATGTTCATTAAAACAAGCACCAAATCAATTAACAAGAGATAGGGTTGGAAAAAAATGGTAAAGGTAAGCAAAGGTATAATGTAAATATAATATTCAAAACATTTCAAATAGACGAAATTATTAAATTAAAGTCTTGTGAAAATGTGTGTATTTGCTGTTATTTTTGAATATTTGTCACATTTGTATGATTCAAAACACACAGATTTTAATATTATACAACTATAACTAGAGTAAATACAAAATGCAGTTTATAAAAAAATATTTCATTTAGTAAGAAAAAAAGGTGTCCAAATCTGCCTGACCCTTTGTGAAAAATAATTATAATTATAATTAAAAAATTAATAACAATCTAATAACATGCTTGGCAGCAACAACTGCAATCAAGCATTTACAGGAACTGTCAATGAGACTTTCAGTTAGCAGTGGATGAATTTTGGTTATTCTTCTTTGTAGAATTGTTTTAATTCAGCCACATTGGGGGGTTTAAACTGTATAAGGTCATGCCACAGAATCTCAATTGAATCACAGTCCAGACATTGACTAGGCTACTTCAAAATTGTTGAATCATGAACACTGACCTTTAACTAAGGCAAGTGAGTCCTGCAGTACTTTAGATCTTGTTTTGGGTTCTTTTATGAGCTCCTGGATGAGATGTTGTTGTGCTCTTGGAGTCATTTTGGTATGCTATGCTCGTGGGAAGTTTCACCATTATTCCGAGTTTTCTTCATTTGTGGATAATGGCTCTAAACATTCGCTGGGGTCCCAAAGTCTTAGAAATAACTTTGTAACCTTTTCCAGATTGAAACATGTCAATTACTTTGTTTCTCTCTCTCTTTTTTTTTTTTTTCAAATTTCTTTAGATGGCTGCATGATATGGATCAACTCAGCTTGAACTCAAATTGAACTAAAAATGTGGGTAATGAAAGTTTTTTCATGGTTTTGCATACAAGTCACAAGTTTGGACACAAGATTATTTTCTACATTCTAGAACAATACTGGATTTGTGTTCAAAACTATGAAATAACACATATGGAATTAGGGAATAAACTAACAGTATTGTCAAGTGCTTTTGCAAAACACATCAAACACTATGATGAAACTGGCTCTCATGAAGACAGTAAGACCAAAATGTACCCTGTTCATTTAGAATTACCAGCCTCAAAAATCACCAATTCACCCCACCTCAGATTAGAGCCATTATGAATACTTTACAGAGCATAAGTAGCAGATACATCTCAAAAGATTAAAAGATAATTGCATATTTTGGATGTCTACAGCATTGCTTTACAATGTAGAAAAAAATGAAAACAGAAAAGACCATGGAATTAGAATTCAAACTTTTGACTGGTATATGATTGCTGTTAAAAATATATATAAATAAATATAAAATATATAAATAATGTATTGGGATTTAACAATCTACTGTCAAATATCAATTAAATTTAGCCAAACACAATGGAATCTGTTGCAAAATGCAAGTGTTTCTATTTGTAAAAAATATTTCTTTGTTAATTTCCATTGCTTTCTTCCTTTCTTCCATCTTTCCTTTGTTCCTTCCTATTCCATTCTATTCTTTCCTTCCTACATTTGTCCCTTTTTTTGTTTGTTTCTTTGTTCATTACGTTGTTCATGCAACAGTAGCCAGCGGTGATTCTCAAATTTGTTGAGTTGTAGGTAAAATTAGCAGGGGATCACTTCTACCAGCATTCATTACCATTGTCTTCTAAATAAAAAATAAGTTTGTCACCCCTCAGGGTCCCTCTAATGACCCGGGGCACTAAGCTGCTTCCTGCCAAGCCTAGATGACTAGTAGTGCCTCTGGTTATAGCTCAGGGGGAATATTAAAGAAGCAAAATTTGGAAACCAAACATGCTTATGATTTTCTTTACTACTGTAAATATGGAGTAAGTAGAAAATTATGTAAATCCCTTCTGATCTGCCCATAACAGGTTGATAAGCTGTGAGAAAAGTACTGTTTTCTATAACTATAGTTATACCTTTATGGTTATTTTAACAACAATCTAATATGATTATAAAATTGGTTGGCCAGGAAAAAAAAACTTTGGCATCATGGAGAACTAAGTGAGCAAATGAAAGGAAAAACACATGCACTGAGAACAAGTTATTTTTAAACACAAGTTACAAAGCTCTTTAGCTTCTAATCGCAATGTGTCTACAAGTCCAAAGCTCCTAATAAGTAAGAATAGAAAAGAATAAAATTCAATCTGGGTGTGTAAGCATTGCCACATTAGGTATGTGAGAGCTTGTTTGTTTAGTGCAATAAGAGCCTAGAACAGTGCTAATCCCGTCTCCTTAATATCCTGCAGTTTATTTTTCAAAAAGCTTTATTATAGCAACAATACACCATTATTTGTGTTTATTTAACTATTTATGCAAACATTTCTGAAGACTTAATATGCCTTATACCATTATTAAACATTTAGTTCTATCATTCTCCTGCTTATGAATGGAGTCATTGATTGAAATTTATTAGAGAAGAGAATTCATCAAAGTGCCTATCATCTAACCTTGGTCTACGTATACAGCACTGTTAGCATTTACTAAGCTACATTTCAAAAGATGAATCCGGTAAAACAACCTTTATCTATTACATTTTGAGAGTGACAGTGGGTGAGTTCACAGGACCACTGATCGCCCCATCATGAGTAACCTGACAACATGGTTACCTTCTGCAGCAAATACATTATGTTAAACAGTGAGGCAACTGAATGAATGAGATTTAATGTTTTGTTGCAGATTCCCATCCTATTTCATAAATATTTGTCACAAGGATTTTCACCACCAAGAGCAGGGTGATTCTAAACTGGGGTTCACCACAGAGGAGAGGAGGACAATTAGAATCTCTGTCTTGTCACTCTCTCTTACTACATAATGTGGCATTTTTACTAATTACTAATATTTACCCTGAAGCTCAGTAATATCAAAAAGTTTTTTCCATAGATATTATAAGACTACAGGTCAAGGCATTGGTGGCTTAGTGCCAGGTTTCTTGCCTGCCATGTAGAAGGCCCAGGTTCAGTTCCCACCTAATGCCCGCATCCCAATCACTGGATGCAGTGCCGGTCCCAAGCCCGGATAAAATGGGAGGATTGCGATGGGCATACGGTGTAAAACCTGTGTCAAATTGTGTGTGGATCGGTTGGTCTGCTCTTCCGACCCCTCGATGGGAGCAACCAAAAAAAAACAGCATTCAATAGTGCAATCTAAAAAGTTCAGTACAATAGATACAAATATTATACATGCCACTATTAAATTTCAGTTATTGTGCAATTGCATCAGATCCATTCTAATGCTTTTAATAATAATTTATACTATGCCCTTAGTTTCTTACTCCCTCCATGTGTATGATCAGGCTATTTAATGAACAGGTAGTTTCAGTTTTAGTGATATAATTATCAATATTTAATATTCAATATTCATTTGAAAATTTGTTCTGGAGAACTCTTGTTAATTTTTGAACCAAAAAGCACAAAACAGTGACAAAACAACACTAACTATCTCTGCAGGACAAGCAAGAATGGATTACAACACACTATTCAAAGAGTTTGAGAGCTGCAAAGAGACTTCACGAAAGAAATACAGAGATGCCACAAAAATTCTGGAACCAAGATTACTGTCCACCAAAGTAAAAGGCCAAAGTGTGGGTTAGCTGCTTGTGGAACAGACTGATGAATCTTTATTCTTGATGTAATGACTGTTGCAGCCCAATAAATTCAAAAGTCTACAGAGGGTTTTGATCTTCCAAATTACAGAAAATTGCACCCCAATTTAATTAAAAAGAACTTAATCATAGAAAAAGTCATTGACCCATAACACACTTCCAACACAACAAAGGGCTTCATCAAGAACTGGCAAAGCCAATCACCAGACCTTATTCCAACTGAACATAGATTTCACCTCACCTAATGCTCTTGTTCCATTTAGGATAAGGGGGAAAATTAATCACTTCTTTTTAATCTTTTGACCTTAACCCCGGGTGTCTTCAGTGTAAAGCAAAGAAAAAATAACTCACCTTGCCATTCCATTTTCAGGGGGTACTATATCTCATACTCTGCATATTGTAATGTGATAAGTACCATTTTTTTGTAATGACCCTGTCCTGACTTGTCCTGAACCTGTCCTGATTGTAATACAATTTGGAAGTCTGGAAGTCAAGAGGCTACGGGCTATAACATTTATGAATGTATTCTGAACTTTTTATTTGCTGTAGTTATTTATTTGCACTTATAAAAATTTTTTTACACAGCTATGCAGACACGCATACACAGAAACACATTAAAAGCAGTTTACGTTTCTATGATAACATTAGGTAGAATTGACTCAGCCCAGGGAAAAGAAAAACTAAACAAATTGTGACTCAAGCACATATTCTGCACACATCCTGCACATCTGTCTGTTCATGTAAAATTAAACTAATGAGTCATTTATCATATTAACTATGGAACTTCTTCCTGAGGCT
Source organism: Clarias fuscus (assembly GCA_030347435.1). NCBI lineage: Eukaryota > Metazoa > Chordata > Actinopteri > Siluriformes > Clariidae > Clarias > Clarias fuscus. Next base: position 12,298,301 of record CM059226.1, read on the forward strand.
GTGGAAAACCACTCACAGATGTATATCCCAATTACAAGCTAGGACATTTTGACTCATTAAACCAAACAAGAACACTTTATGGAAACTCTCTAAATGCTGCACCAAGCTACTGTTGTGTTGGGATACACAACATCACACACAACAATATCAGGCTTATAATAAATAGCATATGGACATGTCATTTCAATTAGAAACCCACTAACAGCTAATATTTACAATTCATTTGAGCATATCATCATACTGCTAGGTTTCACTTCACTGCTTTTTTTTTAATGTACTGTTTGAACTGATTTAGACTTTACATGTCTTTCAACATATCTTTAACGCCATAAGTCCTAGTATATTATTGGAAGGGTGCTGAGAGCCATTTAGCTCCACTCACTTTGATTTTTTCAACATACAGTCATTTTTTGTAATAATTACATTTCTTTTAAAATCTATTTTTAAACTGAATTTTGTCCTGTCTTTATAGTTTTGGTGTCAAACTATTAAGTTTGTGCCCCAATAATTATGAAAAACATGTGAACATTTGTAAACAATTAGGCTACCACATTTAAATCAATTGTTAGTATATAATTTACTCAAACAGCACTACCTGAGACTTCTGGTATGCTCTTAAAGGATATAGTAGGGCCCTTTTCATGGATTTTTTCCTACCATTTTGGCACAGATTACTTACACTTTTTAAGAACCATTTTATTTTCATTGGCACCTAGAGAGTTACTGTCACAACGAAAACTAAGCACAACATGAACTATTTTGCTCAGTTCAGCGATGCTAGTGAGGCTAATGATAATGGTATCATGCCTGAAAGCAATGATGTTGCTAGAGATACTCAGTCCCATGAAAGCCAACCCTTTTGAACTTCCATACTATTTTACAGTACTGCTGTCATTCAGGAGCTCTTTGTACTTCAGGAGAAATTGTACTTACTTTGCCTAGATCGTTGACTTACACTGAGAGTTAACCACAGACTCTGCTAAAAGAACTTCTGACTCTCTCCCTTTGTTATTCAAAATTGTATTATTCGAGTTGGCCCCTGGGTGGCCCAATTAATGCCTTTATACTTTAGAGCCGTTTTCTACAATAAGTCATATGTTAAAAATAAATTTTCTATACTTTGTCTATAATTTTTTATACTTTCTATAATATGCCTTTTATCCTATTTAGCACTGCTTAATGAAAACATTTTTAAGTAACTGCCCAACTTGTTTAATCACATTTTTCCCAAACATTAAAATTGTGAAATTACATTAGTAACCCTTTGAAATAATTCAATTCAATTCAATTCAATTTTATTTCTATAGCGCTTTTAACAATGGTAATTGTCTCAAAGCAGCTTCACAGAAATGAAAAGAAAATGAAAAGAAGACTTATGGAAATGTATATATGTGTAAGAAAAATGTGTCTAGATAATGAGATTGTGAGATTGATAATGAGATTGTCCCTGATGAGCAAGCCAAGGGTGACGCCGACAGTGGCAAGGAAAAACTCCCTGAGATGGCAATAGGAAGAAACCTTGAGAGGAACCAGACTCAACAGGGAACCCATCCTCATCTGGGTGATAACAGATAACAGAAATTGTAGAACATCATGTGTGTTATGCAGCTGAAAGTTCGATATAACAGAAGTTATTTAAATTAACACAAAGTCCAGTTCAGCTCAGGGATGAGTCAGCAGGTGCAGAGGGCAGATGGGGGTCTGGATCACTGGGAGCTCAGGAGCAGCATGTGTAGTTCCAAACCAACATGAAGAAGAATCCAGCTGGAGCAGGTCCTTCTCTGGATGCCTCAGGAACCTCGCAGGGTTGGCCTCGGTCTACTGAAGCTGGAACAATCTCCAGATGCCTCGGGATGGGTGGAAAAATAAAGAGCAGGTGAAAAGAATTAGCGTGGTTGCCATTCAGGATAGATGTACTGGAGTATGAGGTAAAGAAATTAATTATGTGTATGCCAGATTAAAGAGATGCGTCTTGAGTCTACTTTTAAATTGGTAAACTGTGTCTGAGTCCCGAACACTGTCAGGAAGGCTATTCCAAAGTTTTGGAGCTAAATATGAAAATGCCCTACCTCCTTTTGTAGATTTTGATATTCTGGGAACTACCAGTAGTCCGGAGTTTTCTGATCTTAAAAAGCGTGGTGGATTGTAACGTATCAGAAGACTGGTTAGGTATGTGGGAGCTAGACCGTTTAGAGCCTTGTACGTAAGTAATGCTATTTTGTAATTAATTCTAAACTGGACAGGTAGCCAGTGTAGTGATGATAATATTGGGGTTATATGATCATATTTTCTGGATCTAGTGAGAACCCTGGCGGCTGCATTTTGGACTAACTGTAGCTTGTTAATTGAGGATGCAGGACAGCCACCCAGTAATGCATTACAGTAGTCCAGTCTGGAGGTCATGAATGCATTAACCAATTATTATTATTATTATTATTATTATTATTATTATTATTATTATTATTAATGCTGAATGCTGAATTAACATACATTTTTATCTAGACAGTCATTAAAGTTAACTTTACGAAACTTTACGAAAAAGTTGCAGTTGTTCAATTCAATTCAGTTCAATTTTATTTGAATGATTTGTATGAATCAAAAAATGGTCAGATAGTCCCTGATGAGCAAGCCGAGGGCAACAATGGCAAGGGAAAACTCCCTGAGATGGCAGTAGGAAGAAACCTTGAGAGGAACCGGACTCAACAGGGAACCCATTCTCGTTTGGGTGAACAGAAAGCAGGAATTGATCTGCATTCATACTGTGTGTTGGGTGGCAGGCAGTTCAGTATAATAGTTGTTAATAGATGTTAATTGATGTTAATATGGAGTCCAGGTAGTTATTAGATGCTCGGGTAGACTTGTAGGAAATTCCAGTCCTGAACTATCGAGCGACTGTAGCCAAGTCTGCAGAGAAACGGCCGTCAACATCATGCGAGGCCAGAACCGTCTTCCTAGTAGAGTGAAACCGTCCCGAACATCGCATGCATCCCAAAGAGATCTCCAACCAGAGGTGGGGCAACAGGATGAGTCAGGCAGGTCCAGAGGGCAGAGGGAGTTTGGATCAATGGCAGCTCAGGAACGACATGTGTAGCTCAACACTGAGAGGGGAAGAGAGAGAGAGGGAAGAGAGAGGGGGAGAGAGAACAGGAGAGGGGAGAGCAAAAGAGGAGAGATAACAGTTAGATATGGTCACAGTCACATAATGTATAAGGTGAATGTATATTTAGTGTAGAGTGCAAGCAGGGACTCCGGCAGGACTAACTATAACAGCATACCTAAAAGAGAGAGCCAGAAGGAAACACCACAGACATGAGGGCTCCCTGAGATGTAAAGCAACCAATCACCTCACCGTCAACAAACCTGAGTGATCAATGAGAGTGGGGAAGACAGCATCTAAACATACCAGTTCACCATAATACTCTACGTCCGTGAGTCCCCCAGATCTGCTTCTTTACCTAAGGCAAATCTACTTACAAAATGCTTGGTTGAATAAATAGGTTTTTAGCCTAGACTTAAACACTGAGACTATGTCTGAGTCCTGAACACTATTTGGAAGGCTATTCCATAACTGTGGGGCTTTGTAAGAGAAAGCTCTGCCCCCTGCTGTAGTTTTTATAATACGCGTTACTGACAAGCAGCCTGCATCCTAGGCATGACGGATCGTAAGACACTAACAGTTCACTCAGATACTGTGGCGCGAGCCCATTTAATGCTTTATATGTCAAAAGTAGTATTTTTAAATCAATGCAATTTCACAGGGAGCCAATGAAGTGAAGATAAGATAGGGGTGATGTGCTCATATCTTCTGGTTCTAGAGAGGACTCTGGCTGCTGCATTCTGTACTAATTGAAGCTTGTTTATGCGCCTAGTTGAACAACCAGGCAGTAAAGCGTTGCAATAGTCCAAACTTGAGGTGGTAAAAGCATGAACTAGTTTTTCTGCATCGTTTAGTGACAATATATTCCTTATCAGGAATTCCTTGGCAATATTTCTGAGGTGAAAGAAAGCTATCCTGGTGATATTGTCTACATGAGCTTCAAATGAAAGACTAGAATCTATAATCACACCAAGGTCTTTTACTGTTGCACTAGATAGAACAGAAAGGCCATCTAAAATGAGATGTGTTCTAAAATCTTGCTTCTAGCTGCATGCGGTCTTATGACTAGAACTTCTGTCTTATCAGGATTAAGCAGAAGGAAGTTAGTTAGCATCCAGTATCTTATATCCTTTACACATTTCTCAACTTTAGCAAGCTGGTTTCTCTCATCTGGTTTTGCTGAGACATATAACTGTGTGTCTTCAGCATAACAGTGAAAATTAATATCATTATTATCATTTATTATCCACAGTGGGCATAAAACCGAACCCTGTGGAACACCAAACTCCACTGGAGAACATGTAGAATAATCACCATTTAAATTTACATACTGATAACGATCAGTCAAATAGGATCTGAGTCAGGAGAGGGCTGTTACCTTAATTCCTACTACATTTTCTACTCTGTGAAGGAGAATACTATGATCAATAGTGTCAAAAGCTGCACTGAGGTTGAGTAACACAAGCATACTGTAGTTACGCAACCCTGATCAGAGGCCAATAGGAGGTCATTTACTACTTTAACGAGTGCTGTCTCTGTGCTGTGATGAGGCCTGACTGATACAGTTCATGTATGTTATTTCTATGTAGATATGAGCATAGCTGCTCCACAACTATCTTTTCCAGAATCTTAGAGATAAAGGGGAGGTTTGATATTGGCCTGTAATTGGACAGTTGACCGGGGTCGAGGTCAAACTTCTTAATTATCAGTTTAATAACTGCTAATTTAAAAGATTTTGGAACATACCCAATGCTGATTGAAGAATTAATTATTTTCAACATGGGTTCTGTTATTTCTGGCACTATCTGTTTGAGAAAATGTGTCGGTATGGGATCTAATATACAGGCTGAAGAATTTGCAGAAGAGATGAGTCAAATTAATTCATTCTCTTCAAGGGGAGTCTTCTAGGTTCCGATCTGACATGGTTAGTTTAACATCTGCATCAATTACATTGTCCGGTTTCAAAGCCTCAATTTTATGCCTAATGTTTACAATTTTATTATTAAAGAAGTTCATGAAGTCCTCACTACTGTATGTTGTTGTTGTGGAGATTTCTGCAGTGGTCTTATTTCTGGTTAATTTGGCTATGGTATTAAATAAAAATCTAGGATTATCTTCTAGGTTATTTTCTGAAAGAGTGGAAAGATACGTTGATCTAGCTAAACTAAGAGCGTTTCTATAGTTCAGGATGCTCTCCTTCCATGCTATTTGAAATACTAACAATTTGGTTTGAAGCCATTTACGTTATAATTTCTGTTTTAAGAAATCTTAAAACAGGTCTGTTTTAAGCTGTGCGTGTGATCATTATACCAGGGAGTGCATTTCTTGTCTCTAATCAATTTCCTTTTAACTGGAGATACATTATCTAAGGTATCACGAAATGTTGACTCTAAAAGTTCAGTTGCCTGATCCAGTTCTGTGGAGTCAGATGGCAATCCAATCAAAGTTGGTAACTCTGGGAGATTACTGATGAAGCTCTGTGTGGTATTTGATGTGAATGTATGTTTAATACGGTAGCATGGCGCTGTGCGTGCATTATTACTATGACAAACATTAATTGAGACAAGATAGTGATCTGAGATAACTTCAGACAGTGGAATTTTTAATAAATTTCTTATACTTAATCCGAAGAATAATATTAAATCTAAAGTGTGACCTGCTTTATGAGTTGGTCCTACTACACATTGATTTACTCCTACCGAGTCTAGTATGGACATTAGTGCTGTTCTCAGAGGGTCTTCTGGATTCTCAAAATTAATATTAAAATCTCCAGCAATTAACGCTTTCACAGAAAGCAGAAATTACTAGGTTTGCGAGGAAATCTGCAAATGCACAGAAAAATTCCGAGTACAGCCTTGGGGGTCTGTAAATGATCATTAGCGGGATTGAGCAGACTTAATATTTGTAGCTACACTTTTTATGTTACTATAGAGAACTTCAAATGCATTAAATTTGTGTCCGTGTTTTTGTACGATAGACAGATTATCATTATAAATGACTGCAAGGCCTCCTCCTCTACCAGTTAGCCGAGGCTGGTGTATGTACAGTAGCTGCATCCAGGAGGACTAGCTTCATTTAAAGCTGCATACTCATCCTGTTTAATCCAGGTTTCTGTTAAACAGAGTATATCAAACTCCTGATCTGTGATAATTTCATTAACAATAACTGCTTTAGATGCGAGAGATCTTATATTTAACAGTCCTAGCTTCAGATCAGAGGTGCCGGCTGCACATTCAATGTGTTCCGGGTTTGTGGTATCTATGTTGATTAAATTACTAAAACAGACTTTCTGAGTCTTTCTAAATTTGTGTTTAGCTCGGGAAACAGACACAGTCTTAATATGATGATCCCTGAGTGACGACTCTATGCAGCTAGCAGACAGTTGGTTTATCCTGTCTGTCTGCTCCCTGGCCTAGGCTCTGGATTGTCACCGATTAACTAGCCCTCTTCTGAGACTATGCCCTATACTGCAAGAAATGAGAGCAGCACCTTCCTGAGTCCCGTTCTAACAGGCCAGCTTTGCCCTCAAAGGTCTTCCAGTTGTTTATAAAGCCCACATTATTTTCCGAGCACCACCTGGACATCCAGAGGTTCATAACCTGCTGTAAGCTACAGTATATGTCGCCACGTCTCATTGAGATGGGGCCAGAGCAAACTACTTCTTCGGACATCGCCTTCGCTAGTTTAAACACCTCTGTAAAGTTATGCTTTTTAACCTCTGACTGATGATCATGATTGTTAATGATCAAATTTAATAACATAAAATCAAATCAAAGGTTTATTTATATAGTAGCTCCTTATGTAGCAAGCCATTAACAAAGTGCCTTACATCAAAAAGGACTAACAAAGATTTTAAAATAGCCAGATTTGAGGCCAAGCAAATTGTTCCAACAATTAAGCAAATTGTTCCACAACCTTAGAGCATCCACAGCAAATGCTCAATCATATCTGTTCTTGTAATTAATACCTGGCACATACAAAAGAAGAGGATGGCAGTATCTAAGTGAGTATGTTGAGAATGGGGCTATAGTAAGTCAATTTGAGAGCTGAATCATTTAAAGATTTATAGATAAACATAAAAATTTTAAAATCAACTCTAAAACAAATTACATCAACTCTAAAACAAAGAATCAACTCTAAAACAAAGAAGCCAGTGCAAAAACAGTGCAAAAACAGGGGTTACATGTTGAGTGTAAAAGGGTTTTATTTATATATATTCTTATTGGTATTAGTCAATAGACGAGCAGCAGCATTTATAACCAACTATAACCTATTTAGGGATGATTGTGGAAGACCACTGTACAAAACATTACAATAGTCTAACCTGGAGCTAATAAGTCCTGTATGGCCTTTTCAAGACCCGAAAAAGACAGAAAAGGCTTCTCTTTTGTAATATGAGTTGAAAGAAACTTTTTTCATGACTGTGTTTACCTGTTTTTCAAAAGTAATATTGCTATGAATTATAACTCCCAAATTCCCTATATAGTGTTGTTACAGTATGGCGGGCTTGAGGTGTGTAAGTGAGAACACTTACACACCTCAAACACACAGCGTACCCTACACCAACTCAGCTGTAGCCGCTGTGTGTCTGAGAAGGGGTTGAGGCACCCTAATTCACCCGGGCTGAGTGGCCCATAAAAGGGCCCCTCTGCATTCACCCGGTGAGTAGGGAGTATCTTGCTCACACGTGTTTCCTGTCGCCCCAGATTCAACACTCTCAGAATCTAATTTGCCTAGAAGGAAGATGCCAGCCACACACTCTCACACATGCTATGCTGTCTCTGCCTGCCTCGTGCCCTGCGCTCAGCGCCGCTTGTCTCACCTGCTCTGCATGATACAGAGGACTCTGCGCCACCTAAGCTTCAACCCGTGTACTCGAGCCATTCACCTGTGCGCCACCAGAACTACACTACTTTTAGCGAGCATTATTACATTAAGACTGCATACTTTGGTGCTACATGCAAGTGTGCTTAATAAAGACTGTTTGTGATTGTGACATCTGGTTCTCGTATCTGGAATTGTTACAGGGTTTTATGGATTGAGCCAAGGAACCAAGGTAAGTTCCAACAGTGCCAGTAATTCTAACCATTATTACTATATCATTGGATCATCTGTGTAGAGATGGTAAAAATGCCATGTTTCAAATGGTTTCAAACAGACAAAGCAGATATATTGTCAAGAGAGTAGGACCCAATATGGACCCTTTGGGCACGCCACAAGTGGGTGGAGAAGGTAGAGACAGGATTTCATTGATACTGCTTGAGAAAATTCTTCTATTATCCAGATGAACCTGAGAATGACCCCTTGGATATAAATAAGTTTATAAGGATTTGATGGTCTGCAGTATCAAAAGCTGCTGTCCAACAGTACAAGCACTGGAATTTCCTACATTTACTGCCAATAAAATATCACAAAAAGCTATAATTTGACAGAACCAAAGGATCTAAATTGGGTTTCTTCAAAACTGGTTCCACCACAGCATGTTTAAAAGTTGTTGTTTTTTTATACTGGTGTTAACAAAACAAATTATGGTAGGCCCAATTACAGTAAAACCAACTTTAAGCAGGTTTTAAGCAAGCAGGGATTAAATCACCAGGATGGGAAGCTGATTTCAAGTGCAGAACCAGTTCTGTTAAAGACAACAATGATATTGGCTTGAAATGATGAAACACGATAAGTATATAAGGGATAGTGTCAGTGCACAAAGTATTGACCCTAATTGCTAATCTTATCTATAAAGAATGGAAGAAAAGTGTTACAGTACAATGAACTATAAGACAAAGTATAAAATGCAGTTACAGAAGGATATTAGACAGAATTTATAGTATTAAAAAGCGCACAAGACCTATGACAAATATTTATTAAATATTTATTATTTATTAAATATTGTTAATAAAGGTCCTGTGACAGCTGAAGCCCATGCATTTTCCATTTATGCTCCCCACACCTACAGTATACTGGTCCCTAATGGCACAGGTAAGTTAAGGCTCAAGCATCTACAGTACAACATAAAGGAGTGACAGAGTCCAAGATACAGTATGAGTACAGATCGAGTTGATACACTCATCAGCAGAGTAGTGCGGAGGAACTTTGAAAGCCTGCTATGCATTTCAAAGCAGTAAAGAAATGTTCAGCTGCTGCTGAGGTCATCATGGGACTCAGATGAGCAGATGCCTGTGATTGGGTGACTATTAATGGAAGAGTAATCTAAAAAATATCAAAGAAATGGTCTGAGATAAGAAAATAGATATCAATCATAAATATCATAGAGATCAATGATTTTCACAGTTAGTTCATAGGTAAGTGTTAGGTCCAATATGTGTGCTTTGTTATACATAAGATCACAAATCAATTGACTTAAGTTAAAAGAAGCAATAGTCTTTAGAAATTATTTGACCAGAAGAGGTCTGAACAAAAGACCTGAAATCCCCAAGGTGTCCCCAAGATTCTGGCATATTTAGGCATAAGAATGACAAGAAGTTATTCAAATTCATAGATAAATCTTTATTGCATTTGGGAGGAGGATAAATTACAGACATGGAATATTAATAATAAAGAGTTGCCCTTCAAAACTATAATAGGTACAGTATCCCAAGATAGATAGATGATAAATCTAAAAATAGAAGCCATTTCTTCACCCTTGCCGATAGTCCTGTGAAAGCTTAAATAAGCGCAATCTAGCAAAAAAAAATCAGAAAGCACTCTGAGCACAGTCATTTATTTAGGTCTACCCTTTCAGACTGCAAATATTTTACTATCCAGCTAATTTAGCCAGATTAATAGTCTTTGGAAGTCTGTCCTTGTAAATATCATAATATTAAATGATTAGCTTTCGGGTTAAACTGGTTTGCTTTAATATGGAAAAAAAAGTCTGTTAGCTTCCTTTATTATCAATTGATATGAATCCATTGCCAAACATGGTAACTTGTTGATTGTTGTTATGATTGTGTAAAGCTGCTTTGCGACAATGACAATTTAAAAATAAATAAATAAATAAAATGTTCAGGTGAAACAACATTTCAAACAAACTCTATTATTTAATTAATTTAATCAGCAGTTTAAAATAATTTGCAACTAAAATATAGAATATTGTGAAATGTTTTTTTTAATTATTTGAATTAAATTTTTATATATATAGTATTATTATATTATTATTTGTTTTCTACAATCTTAAACAATAGTGTAGATTTCAAAACTATGAAATAACACATGGAATTATGTACTTAAGTAACAGTATCGTCGAGGGCGTCTGCACTTCATTTAAATCAAGACCACCCAGTTGGTGCCAAAACAGTTGCCATTTCAGAAGGGTCAAATTATTGGGCTGCATCAAGCAAAGAAAACTACTAAAGAAATTTGAAATTACTGGAACTGCATTAAGAATTCTTCATTATGTTATAAAAACCTGGAAAGATAACCATAAACTTTGTAAAAGAAATGTGGTCAGAAAAAAAAGTATGAATAAAGATCACTTAGGTTGATGATTCAAAACTTGGTTGCATGGTATAAAAAAATAAAAAATAAAATAAAAAATCAACCGTAAAATGTGAATTTGGATGGATGCTAGTCTTCTGGAATTTCCTTCGGAATCAATAAAGTATCTATCTATCTATCTATCTATCTATCTATCTATCTATCTATCTATCTATCTATCATCTATCTATCTATCTATCTATCTATCTAGAAAGCAAAGTTTATTCCAACATCAGCCAGGAGATAATCAGTAGCATTTATACCCCTATTGTACTGAGCCGAATTTGCTACTGACATCTCCCTATTTGAAATTAGCTCTGAAGTTGTTGCAGTCGGTATAAATTCAGGTAATTTTTCAAGTGCAGCGACCCCAAATAGAACCTCAGAGAATGAGCTCATATCGTCCAATTAACAGATAGGCGCTGATGTATAGACAGTGAAGGAATGGCTCCATATGTCCCATAGTCCTATCTGCAATCTCCCACATACGAAGGTATACTGTGTGCCTCAGTGCACCTACTGTACACTAGGCTCTGACCCTTTGTTCTCTCTAAGTAAAGAGAAATAATATCTTCAGAATGCGATTAAAATTAACTGCATGAAGACATCAATCACATGCAAAAGATGCAAGCAAATGTACCAGCTGGAACATTAAAGAGTGTCTGAGAGCAGGGACATAGTATTATCCAAACAGGGAAATACATGTAAGTATTTTCAGTGACATTAAAATATTAGAGAAAAATTCACAATCACACATGCAGCACAATCCCGCTTTATATTCTGAATCTTTATTTTTTACTTTTCTTTTCTTCTTCCCCTTCTTTTGTATATTTATATCTGCAGTTCTTTGTGAAGTAAACTACGTGCAGTAAAAGCATTGGCTTTACTGTGAAGGTCACAGCCGTGGGGTTTGATCCTGAACAAGTGCGGTGTTAGAAGAGGTGCACAGGCGTGTGCAGAAAGGCGCTGAGCAGGAAGCACAATATAACCAGAAAGAGCAATGTGGGCATGCGGGCGGATAATAGGCGGCTTTCTCCTAGGTGAACAGAATTTGGAAGCAGAGAACAGGAGATATGTGTAAGTTAGAGCTTAGAGAAAAACTACTCAACAGGAACAGGAGAGTGAGTCCCTTAAAAAGCCGCGCAAACGCTAGGTGATGATAGTGGTGATCCGCTTCCAGCCCTGGTCATTTCCACAGGCCTATCCCCTCGTTAGGTGGGCTCCGTTGTCGGTGAAGCTTACACTGTGTGCGCCATGTGTGTGTGCAAGTGTGTGTGCAAGAAGCCCGTCGTCACAGCACCACCCTCAGCTTCAAGCTCCCCCCTGCTGGCGAATACAGGACGTGGCGATGTAAGAGGGCATCTGCGTTCCTTTGTTGTGCGCAGGACGTGTGGATCACTGAGAACGAGAAGTCCTGTATGGCGAGAAACTAGCTAGTTATTCGGGGGTTAGTATCTGTAGAGAAGCATGGTCCATGATTAAGGTGAAGTGCCAACCTTCTAGATAATAATGTAGCTCCTCTACTGTCCACTTAATGGCAAGAGCCTGCTGTTCAATCGTGGCATAGTTTCTCTCTGCCTGCGTAAGCTTCCTACTTACGTCAGCCCTAGATGGCAGATGGTAGTTCACTGGCCCTACTCGTTCCACGACGGTGAACAGTCCTTGCCACTGGGCCAGGAATGCACAAGTAGCACTGGGGATTGCGCCCCTTGAATTTGTGTAGCTGAGCTGGTCGGTCATACCGTAGGCACGCTTCAGCTTTTCCTGTGCCTCCCGCATGTGCTGTCATACAATAGAATGATCTTGGTTAATAATGGTTTGCATGTCTTGCACAAATTTAATGACTGACCTGAATGGTGATGGCTGCTCCTCCCAGGCTTCCTTGCGGACGCCGAGCAGACTGTGCGGCTGGGGGCCAAAGATCAGCTCAAAAGGTGTGAAACCTGTGGAGATGTGTGGCATTTCACATACCACAAACAGGATGTGCTGCAGCATTTGGTCCCAGTTGCAGCCGGTTTTGTCCACATATATATATATATATATATATATATATATATATATATATATATATACTGTATATACATGAGACGTGACCAGGAGCAACTTTAGCAGGTATGTGGCGGAGTCTGTTGTCCATTGAAGAAGTCAGACGCCGAGTGAATGGAGGTGTGGTGTATTTATGGTGTCCTGTTAATGTGAACCAGGTGTGCGTGTGATTAGAATTCGGGTGACTGTGAACGGAGATTGGGGGTGGAGCCTGGTGTTTCCATGACAGAACCCCCCCCTTCACGGACCGCTCCTGAGGGCCGCACAACACACCGCCGGGGTGGACGACCTCTTCCCCTGGGAGCTGGCATTTGTGGATGTTGCTGGTGGAAATCGCTAAGGAGATTCGGATCGAGGATGTCTGGGCGAGGGACCCAACTCCTTTCCTCGGGACCATATCCTTCCCAGTCCACAAGATATTCAAGCCGACCACCTCGACGACGGGAACTCAGGATCTCCCGTACGGCATAGATTGTTCCCTCTTCCATGTCTAGCACCGGGGGAGGTTCGTCAGCGGAGCCAGGCTCTGTGGAAACAGGGAAAGTAGGAGAGTGATAGGGTTTTAAGAGTGAAACGTGAAAGGTGGGATGGATCTTGTATGTGCGTGGAAGACTTAACTTGTAGGTGACGGGATTGATCTGGGAAAGAATGGTGAAGGGACCAATGAAACGGGGACTCAGCTTTTTACAGGGCAGCCGAAGACGAACATCACGTGTGGAGAGCCAAACTTGTTGTCTGGGATGGAAGGTTGGAGTATCTGCTCTCCTTACATCGGCAACGATGCGTTGTCTTCGAACTGCCCACTGAAGTTGTCGACGCGTTGAATCCCAAACCCTCTCACTCTGTTGGAACCAGCGATTCACCGCGGGTACATCAGATGGCGATCCATTCCAAGGAAAGAGAGGTGGTTGATAACCGAGTACGCACTGGAAAGGGGTGAGACCTGTGGAAGGTTGACGGAGAGAATTCTGTGCATACTCGGCCCAGGCGAGGAATTGGTTCCAGGAATGCTGACGATCATGACAGAAAGTACGGAGGTATCTGCCTATCTCCTGGATCTTACGTTCAGTTTGACCATTACTTTGCGGGTGGTATCCAGAAGAGAGGCTGACGGTCACACCTAGAAGTTGAAAAAAGGCTTTCCAGAATTTCGAGATAAATTGGGGTCCTCGATCAGAAACGATGTCCTCTGGTATACCATAAACTCTAAAGAGTGGTTAAACAGGGTTTCGGCTGTTTCCTTGGTGGAGGGAAGTCCTCGTAAGGGAACAAGACGGCACGACTTGGAAAATCGGTCCACTATCACCAGGATGCATGTGTTACCCTCGGAACAGGGGAGATCCGTGACAAAGTCCACTCCTAGATGTGACCAGGGACGCCAGGGAACAGGAAGGGGTAACAGTTTTCCAGCGGGCAGGCGCCTGGAAGATTTTGTAGTGGCACAACCCGACATTCTCTCACGTACCTTCGGACATGCTCGAACATGTTGGGCCACCAGAAGCGTTCTGCCAGTAGTGAGAGGGTTTGATTGGCCCCAGGGTGACCAGTGCCCAGAGAGGAGTGTGTCTGGTGGAGGAGGGCATCTCGCAGTGAGGTGGGGACGAAGATCCGATGTGCAGGGCATTCTGGTGGAGAGGGTTCAGAGTGTGTCTTGCTGAATCTGCTCTTCTAGACTCCACTGAATCGGGGAGATGAACAACGTGGAAGGAAGAATGTTTTCAGGGACTTCATGTTTCTCTTCCAATTCGTGGGTACGGGAGAGAGCATCTGCTTTGATGTTCTTGGATCCGGGTCTGTAAGAAATGGTGAAATGAAATCTGGTGAAAAACAGTGCCCATCTGGCTTGTCGGGGGGTGAGGCGTTTGGCCTCTCGCAGATACTCCAGGTTGCGGTGATCAGTCAAAACTATAAACGGATGTAGAGCCCCCTCCAACCAGTGTCTCCATTCCTGAAGGGCGAGTTTGATCGCTAGGAGTTCTCTGTTTCCAATGTCATAGTTTTGTTCGGCCGGTGTCATTTTCCGGGAGAAAAAAGCACACGGATGGTACTGAGGAGGAGTCCCCTGTTGCTGTGACAGCACACCCCCAACCCCAGATTGTGAAGCATCCACCTCGACCAGGAAGGGTTTATTGGGGTCCGGAAGAACAAGGATGGGAGCAGAAGTGAATGCCTTTTGTAGAGATTGCATGGCTTGGGAAGCGTCGGGGTTCCAGGAGATGGTCTTAGGTTTGCCTTTCAGGAGATCGGTGAGTGGAGAGTCTAGGGAGCTGTAGCCGCGAATGAACCTCCTGTAAAAATTAGCAAACCCTAAAAACCGTTGCAGCTGCTTAATACTAGTGGGGAACGGTCAGGTTCGAATAGCCTCCACCTTCCTCTCGTACATTCTGATGCCTTTGTGACTGATCTGATATCCCAGGAAATGCACAGATGACTGATAGAAAGCACATTTTTCGACCTTTAAAAACAACTGGTGGCTTCTGAGTCTCCGGAGAACCTCGGCTACATGAATGCGGTGCTCCGACTCGCTCTTGGAGTAGATCAGAATGTCATCAATATACACCAAAACGAATCGGTTTAGAAACGGTCGGAGCACCTCATTCATGTAGCTCTGGAACACGGAAGGGGCATTGACTAAACCAAATGGCATAACCCGATACTCATAATGGCCGGTCGGAGTAATGAAAGCTGTTTTCCATTCGTCCCCCTCCTTAATTCTGATGAGATTATAGGCGCTCCGAAGATCCAGTTTTGTGAAAATGTATGCCCCTCGCAGTTGTTCAAGGGAAGCTGGGATGAGAGGAAGGGGGTAACTATATTTGACCGTGATTTTATTTAGGGCCCTATAATCTATACAGGGGCGAAGGTCCCCCCCCTTTTTGGCCACAAAAAAAAACTGGAAGCCGCAGGGGAGGTAGATGGTCTAATATGCCCTAGACGGAGCGCCTCCTTGATGTACCCTTCCATGGCTCTTTGTTCAGGAATGGAGAGTGAATAAATCTTAACCTTGGGCACTGGTTCACCTGCAAGGAGATCAATAGCGCAGTCCCATGGTCGATGAGGTGGTAGCTGCGTGGCTCGTCGAGGGCAGAAGACGTCCTGGAAAGAGGAGTAGATCTTGGGGATGGTAGCTGACGGTCCCACCCCTAAACTCTCTAGCGAAGCAGTGAGGATGGGTTTTGCCTGGATGCAATGTTCTAGGCAGGTGGATCCCCACTTTAGGATGTCTCCGTTGTCCCATGAGATCACTGGTTGATGCTCGGCGAGCCACGGACGTCCTAGAATTATGTCAGAGGTGGATCGCTCCAGAACGAGGAAAATGATGTGTTCAGAGTGGAGCCATCCTACTCGCATGTGGAGGAGAGGGGTGACATGACGGACCAAACCCACCCCGAGGAGGGGCACCAGTGACGCAGCAGATCTTGAATTGTGTGGGGTTAAGATGTAAGGGTATCCTGAGTCGATGACACAAGGTTGCGTAGATGAAGTTGCCGGCTGACCCAGAATCCAGGAGAGCCCTTACTGTAACAGAATCATCAACCGTATCAAGTTCAACACTAGTGGTCAGAGGAGTCATGTGTTCACATAAAGAAGTAAGATTGCTCACCAGAGGACGAGGCGAACGTCGGGGACATGTCAGGCGCACATGTCCCTTCTCTGCACAGTAAAGGCACAGTCCTTGAGTCAGCCGGCGTTGTCTCTCTACGGGTTAAGCTGGAAAACGATTGTTGATCCACCTGCATGGGTTCTGGAGCCGATCTCACCTCATGTGACCGGAGAACTGCGGGTGATCCTCGGCTCCCGGCTGCTTCCTCAGTGCACTCTCGTAGACGGCCGGCGACTCGGATTGCTGTGCGCATGAACTGCTCCAGTCCAACTGAGTCATCCTGAGCCGCGAGTTGCAACCTCAGACGTGGATTGAGTCCTTGACGAAATTTTGTTTGGAGGGGCTGCTTCATTCCACCCGCTGGCGGCTGCCAAGGTCCTAAAAGTCAAAACATAGTCATTAATGTTGCTGTTACCTTGACTCAGCTTGAACAGCTTCTCTCCAGTGGTGGATTCATCAGCAGCTTGTGTGAAAACTTCCCGGAAGTAGGTAACGAAATCTTGGAAATCATGCACCACATTGCCATCTTGTTGCCAGATGGCCTCGGCCCACTGTAATGCTTTGCCCGTAAGGAGAGAAATGATATATGCAATCTTAGGTCGGTCAGAAGGGAATCTGAGAAGGCTGCATTTCGAAAGTGAGAGAGCACTGAAGCAGAAACCCGTTGCAGTTCTCCGGTTCGCCACCGTAGGGCGCTGACGTTGCCATGGGACTGGCTTGCACGGAAGGAGAAGAAGAGGTTGTTGCCGGAAGTGGTGCTGTTGTGCAGAGTTGGCGGAGCCGCTCCACCAGCTCGCTTACTAGATCCGAGCCCGTCGGGTTCATTGTTTAGGTCTGACTTTCTGTTACGGAAAACAGACTCAAAACAAACAGAACGTGAGAAAAACCAGAGCGGGCGATTTATTAACAGTGTGTGAGAAATGGCAACTCTGAATGAGAACACCGGATAGTCTTAACTGGTTTGGTGATGAAGTAGCTGGTGGATGTTTGTAGCGTAACGAGTAACACAGAGAACACGGGGAAGCGCAGACCAGGAGACGAGACGAGACGTGACATGACGTGACCAGGAGCAACTTTAGCAGGTACGTGGCGGAGTCTGTTGTCCATTGAAGAAGTCAGACGCCGAGTGAATGGAGGTGTGGTGTGCTGTTAATGTGAACCAGGTGTGCGTGTGATTACAATTCGGGTGACTGTGAACGGAGATTGGGGGAGGAGCCTGGTGTTTCCGTGACAGAAGGACTGTATTCTAGTTCTAGAGCTGGGTCTTATTTGTGCGGCCAGGACACAGGAACCAGAAAATAGCTGAGTTAAGAATGTTTAAAAAACAGTTCAAGTAGGCATGGGCAAACAGTCTTATAGTTTGTTGTATGTTATGCACTTAGTGAGTGTGCATGTGTGTGTGGTTTATATGGCACTGACGCACACAATCTTCTATATTAAATCCCTGAACAGCTTGTTGCTTCTCGCGTGCCCTCTGGTTGTGTCAGAGTTGTGCATATGAAGTTGCTCATTTAGTAGCACAGACTTTCTTACATCCACCCCCAAATGTTTGGAGCACATTTGTTCCTGAACAAGTGCTTAGTTCAGTACCTGGGAACAGTTCTCATCTTTCTCTGGGACCTCTGAGAGAACAATCAGTCTGGCTACAGGTCTTGTGTAGGTTCTGTTGTTCATCTTTACTTTCACTGACCATCAGCACTGGGGTACACTTTGGTGACATATCCGATAGGCCAGCACATTCTTGGCAGTTGAGGGTCAACTATCAGTACCACGGATGCTGAGGTTATATCTGTAGAAGTGGAATGCCATTTCTGGCGGGGCTGTAGACATGGGAAATAGTTATTTATAAAACTAGACCAGAACTGGTCAGCCAGAATTTGGGAATGTCTCTATTGGCACCTGCTCAGGAGTTCAGATTTGGGGTACACTACTTGAGGTAGGGACCTGTCCCGCCGCCCCATCCATAGGATGTTTGGAGTCACCGGATCAAGGTCCTTAGGATCAGAGGATACATAGCCCAATGGTTTAGCATTCAACATGCCTTCTACTTCCAGGAGAACCGTACTTCCTCCGTGATGGCTTGACTTCCTACTACTCTGTAAAGTGATGTTTTCACAGAGCGAATTTCCCTTTCCCATGTTCCACCAAAGTGGGGTGCACCAGGTGGGTTGAAATGGAACTGTATTTTATGTTTGGCAAGTTGGAGTTGGAGTTCTGGGGACAGTTTTACAAGAGCCTCTCGTATCTCTCTTTCTCCTGCCCAGAAGTTCGTTCCTTGGTCAGAGAACAAGTCAGCTGGCGTCCCTTTTTTGGTGATGAACCATCTCAGTGCCATTAAGAAGGAGTCGGCATTCATATTAGTGAGAATCTCTAAATGTACACATCTAGTTGTAAGGAATTGAAATATGATTCCCCATCTTTTCTCGGTGCGCCCGCCCACCTTGATTACAAAGGCCCCGAAACAGTCCATTTATCGTTGAATAAAAGGCTGGCTTATAAAGGCGTAGGCATGCTATAGGTAAATCTGCCATCTTTTGAACGTGAGGGCTTGATTTCCATCGTCGACAATCAGTACAGGTATGCTGATATCATCGAATTGCCTCTCGGCCTTGTAAGATCCAAAACTTGCGGCATATCTCCGTGAACACTCCCTCAGGGCCAGGGTGGCCGAGTTGAGAATCATAGTCTTGGATCAAAAGCTTAGTGGTGGGATGGCGGTGATCCAAAATGATGGGATGCACAGCAGCTGCGTCCAAGTCTTCGGATCGGCGCAGTCTGCCACCAACTTTAATGAGTTTATCTGTCTTATCCAGCTCTGGAGACAGCGTAAGTAAGCGGCTATTTCGATTGGTTTCCCATTTTGCAACAGACTGAACTCCTCTGTGAAAATATCCTGTCGTGCCCTTCTCAGGATAAGAATCTCAACTGTCCAGTAGTCGTCAGCGCTACGAGCTTTGCTGTTACCTGCCTCCTCTTGAACCTTCTGTATGGTTGCCTCTACAAATTCCCTTCAAGTTGTGTATTGATGCACATCTGGTTGTTAAATCTCCTTGTCAGGTATGGTCGTAGTGACTCCGCTGAATATAGACTTTCGTAGTTCTGTGTGACTCTCGTCAACTACTGTTGTTGGTGGGGTTGGCCATTTGTCTGGGCTTTGAAGAAGGAAAGGTGGCCCATGGCTCCACCGGTTGTGCTCTGCCAGTTCTTCTAGCTTCTTGCCTCCGGTGAGGTCATATTGCCATGAAAGTTGATCAGTGAGCTCCTGGATTTCTGCCAGTCGAGTGCAAACAAAAACCTTGAATCAACAGGACTCGGAATGTAACCAGGACAAGACCGTGGTTGAATCCAAAAGGTAATTCGGCTGATTGGCAGGGTAAGCTCTCTCTCCAGCAATCTACAGAGTTGAGTGCGGTTGTTTGGGTGCAATTCTGGAAAGTGCTACAATGAAGGAGAGGTAAGGATGGTCATGAGTGTCAACTGTCCTCAGGTAAGCAACAGCCCCATATTATTGTTCTGAAGCATCACAGAACATGTGTATCTTGTGAGTGTTGCTTTTTTTCTCAATGGCAGAAGGTATGTATGTATGCTCTGGGAAAGGTATTTTTCTGCAGGAATTCTAACTCTCCTTCGCAATCTCTCCAGGCCTGTAGGAAATCACGTGGCAGTTGGGGGTCCCAGTCTCTGTGTTTGTCCCAAACTTGTCTCACTAATATTTTGGCTCAGGTGGTGTATGGCAGGATAAAGCCAAGAGGGTCGTATTGGCTGGCTAATACTTTGTAGATGTTCAGCATGGTAGGAGCATCATCATGCTTATATCATATCATATCTGTTGACCAGTGCCAGCTGAGACCAAGAGCGGATTCAGGGTTGTCAATTCGATCATGAGTGAGCCAGACTTCCAGATTGTCTGATCGAGCTTCTTCAGGTAGATGACTGATGATCTCCGGTTTGTTGCTGGCCCACTGTCCACCAGAGGCTAAAATTTCCCTTAGCTTATCGATTAGGGTTCTGACTTGGTCAGGTGAGGAGAGGCTTTGCAGGCAATTATTGACGTACTGTAGAAGGGTCTCTCAATGGAAAACCTCACATCGTCCTCTGGCTGGCTGTGACTAATGACATGGTGCTGCATGGCATACTGTAAGTGGCACAGCTGTACTGTGGCACAGCACGGACTACATTTCGTACCAAAAGGTAAGACCTGCCTCAAAAAACACAGATGGAATCTGGTCTCTTTCCAGGTTTCGCCAGACAAATCTTAGAAGGGGCCAGTCTTCAGGGAGCAGGCGAACCTGGTGGAACATGGCTTTCACGTCACCACTTATGGCTACACTCGAACACTCCTAAGAGTGAGGGTCCTAAGGTGCGTCCAGGTAATAACCACTCATTTAGGTTCAGACCCTTGTAAAGGTAGGAGCAGTTAAACACAATGTGATTCTTATTGTTGTGGGTCACGATGTGGTGTGGGATGTACAATGATTCCACTGATTGCGTCACCTCATGGGGTGTCAGCTTTTTAATAACTCAGGCCTACTGTAAGTCAGTTTCTGAATCTCAGCATTATATGCCTTGGCTCGTCTTTAGTGAGGCACTGTTCAGTGTTCCGGAGGCTGGGCATTACCGTTTCCTTTGTGGCTTGGAAAGGTGGCATATCTTTGTGCTTAAGCAGCGGGGTGGCATAACATAAGACTCCATCCACTTCAACTTGGGTGGTCTTTGATTCGAGCATATTAATCACCTCTTGGTCTTGTCGTGATCTGGTGACCTCTTTCTCATTCCTAAAGGCAAGTATATCCATTTGCCACAGCTTCTCAACGTTCTTGAAAAGCTCTACTATTTGGAGAATGGCTGAGGTTAGTAAACACTGTTGTGGTTGAATGAACTGCTCGAGAAGTCTAGTAGGACCCTGTAATGTCCATCCTAATCTTGTCTTCAGGGCTGCCGGTCCCCCTGGAGGTCCTAGCCTTACTGGCTTAACAGGAGTAATCAAGTGCAGATGATCAGCTCCAATTAGCGGCAAGGTTTGGGCTTGCTTAAACGCCTGTATTGGGAGGGCTACAAGATGCTTGTACCTTTTCTGTAATCTGTTCATGGGGTAAGAGTGGAGTGCGAGGCCAAGATGTTCGGCAGTGAAGGCATTAGTGATGAGAAAGCTGTGCTGTGGCTTATCAGCTGTGGAAATACGGAATGACACCTTGGACCCATGAAGAACTTGAATATCTTGCTGTATAGTACACAAGGCCAAGTTCTCTGGCTCTCCTCTGAGACCCAGATGGTGCGTTGCAGCTGGTAAGAGCATTGTACGCTATGAGCAGTCATGCAGCATGGCATAACTGCTCAGATTGTGCTTACCATGGTGAAGTAGTACTCTGATAACCTTTAATAGTACACAACTGCCATCTCCTGGTTTGTCCACATACAGCACAGAAGAAGTGTTCACTAGACAGCTCTCCTCTTTAGTTGACTTGAACACATGTTTAGCTGTTGACTGCATGCAGCACTGGTAGGTGTTTGCCTTGACAAATGCTGCAAGGATTCCACAGGTTGCACTGTGCTGCTTTGTGATTCCTAGCGCATACCCAGCACCTTCGATTGGTACGGATCCATTCGGATAACTGGTCTGTGGTCAGTTTTACCACCTCTGTGCATTGGGTTAAGAAGTGATCTGAATTGTTACAGAATGGGCAGTAAAGTGCAGTTCTATTCTTAGTGGATGGATTCAATTGTGTGGGTATCTCTCTCCATTGCCTCTCCGAATCCATGTAGCAGAGTAATAGTCCATCTCTTTTGTCGAGGCTCCTGTCTGGGCCCTTGTCTCTCCTTAGTGTTCCTTACTGTTGATGAACCATCATATTCCTGGCACCATGACTCATATTGTAGCCAGTCAGAGAGATCAGTTAGAGTATAGGTTGTGCCTGGATAATGGAACTTGCTGCATCTGAACTCAAATCTCATCTCTTCCTGTAACTTGGTCAACAGGCATGCTACATGACATCCACACTGAAGCTCTATCTCTCCTGGTGGACCAAGAGATTTAAGCATACCCACAAGAGCTTGGACCTGTAGGACGAACTTCTTGAAGGAAGCTTGATCACCACGTCGAACATCAGGTGAGTCCAGAACACTAGCTATTTTATTCAATGGGATTTATTCCACTAGGATTTGATATTTAAAGAGCTCTGTCCCATCTGGCGGCAATAAATTTTCCAAAGCTATCCTCATCCTAGCAAACTCACTTGGGTCTCCGCGACAGAAGTAGGGTATTAATGGCATCCGACCTTGGTATGTCGACTCAGAAGGTGGAGCAATCGGGTACCGAGGATCAATTACAGTTCTTGTTTGGGCTCTCATTGGCAGGTATGGCTGTGAGATTGCTGCAGGCTCACCTTGAGTTATATGCTGGACTAGCGTGAAGAAGTGGCTGAGGATGGGAGCATTGTTGATGACTCGACTGATCTGGAAGCATCTTGCTTGTCTTTGCTGTCGGGGGGACATCATCAAGGAGGATAGGATGGATAGGAGGTTTTTGAGTATGCGCAACAATAGGTTTATTCTTGCTAATAGCAGCTTGTTTCAAAACATGAAGCGCACTCATCAACTTATCCAGAAGGTCGATAATGGGCTTGTTATTGACAGACTGGGGTTGTCTGTCAATAACAAGACAACCCCAGTCCTATCCCTGGCCATGGAGGGGGATCCGGCCAGTCTGCATCATCATACTCATCAGTCTGCGTGTCAGGGATCAACTCTTCACAGGGTGGAGGTGGTCTAAACCCAGGGTCTAAAGGGGCCGCAGGTAATCGATCAGACTTACGTGTATTCAATGTTTTAGACTGGGAGTACATTATGGCTGGTGGAGTAGTGTGCCATTTCAGCTAATGTGGCGTTCAGGTGCTCATCTCTACTTTGCTGAAGGTCTTTCTGGGAATCTGGAGATAAACTATATTGTACTGATGACCAACTACTTGGAGTGGATAGTCTGCTTCTTTCAATACTTTATCTGTATTGTCAGCATCACTTAATGAATGACGCCGACTGACAGTGGGGGGGCTGTCATATTAACTGCTCCTTCCTGCTGAGCACATACTGTAACTCCTCTTCTTGCTCATGCCTACTGGTTATTGGTTCAGATAACTGTCTTTGTGGCAGCACAAAACCCATCTCGTACTCATCATAATAACATGGGGGGTGTCTGACGTCTTGGTCTGGTTGAAGCTCTTTAGTCCATCTTCTAAAGAGAAATCACCACAACCGGCTCGAGGGACCAAAATTGTTGGTGAGACGTAGAAGGACTGTATTCTAGTTCTAGAGCTGGGTCTTATTTGTGTGGTAATCACCCTTGGGTGTCGGCCAGGACACAGGAACCAGACCAATAGCTGAGTTAAGAATGTTTAATAAACAGTTCAAGTAGGCATGGGGAAACAGTCTTATAGTTTGTTATATGTTATGCACTTAGTGAGTGTGCATGTGTGTGTGTGTGTGTGTGTGTGTGTGTGGTTTATATGGCACTGACGCACACAATCTGCTATATTAAATCCCTGAATAGCCGGAATACCCATACACACAGTCCCCTATACTGCACTTGCTTACATTTCTCGCACGGTACTACAGCTGCGCTTTGCATGCGCTCTGTGTGCGCTCTGGTTGTGTTGAAGCACATCAGTCTGCGCCATGTTTGCGCATATGAAGTTGCTCATTTAGCGGCACGGACTTTCTTACATGCATAGTTACTTTTTTTTTCATAAATTGAACAAAATAAAAAATAAAAACATCATAATTATTAATGCAGATTGCAAATGCTTTTTATAGCCAGCTAAAAGTCTTTCGATTCTTGTACTTGGGATTTTCTCCCATTCTTCCTTGGAAAAGGCTTCTAGTTCTGTAATATTCTTTGGTCGTCTTGCATGCACAGCTCTTTTAAGATCTACCCACAAATTTTCAATGATGTTTAAATCAGGGGGCTGTGATGGCCATTCCAAAACCTTCAGCTTGCCTCTCTTGAGGTATTACACAGTGGATTTCGAGATATATTTAGGATCATTGTCCTGTTGTAGAAGCCATCCTCTTTTCAGCTTCAGCTTATTTACAGATGGATTTACAGCTTATTTGCATGCAGAATTTGCTTGTATTTAGTGGAATTCATTCTTCCCTCCACCCGTGCAATGTTTCCTGTGCCACTGGCTGCAACACAACCCCAAAGCATGATAGATCCACCCCCATGCTTAATAGTAGGCAATAGGTGTTCTTTTTATGAAATGCTGCTCCTTTTTTTCTCCAAACATGCCTTTGCTAATCGTGGCCAAAGAGTCCTATTTTAACTTCATCGGTCCACCAAAGTGCAACAGATGTTCTGTTGCATACTTCTGACATTCGATTTTATGATAGGGACGCAAATAAGGTTTTCTTCTGCTGACTCTTCCATAAAGGTCTTGTCTGTGCAAGCATTGCCGCACAGTGGAATGTTGCACCACCATTCCAGAGTCTGCTAAATCTTCTTGCAGGTTTTGGCATCCAAATTTGGGTTTTGATTTGTCTTTCTGACCAGCATACGGACAGTTCTCTCCAAGAGTTTTCTTGGTCTTCCAGATCTCATCTTGACCTCCACAGTTCCTCTGAACTGCCATCTCTAAATTACATTTCTCACTGTGGAAACTGCAAGCTGACAACACTTTGCTATCTTATTGTAGCCTTCTCCTGTATTGTGGTCATCACATTTTCAGAGTCTTAGGCCATGTCCATGTCCATATGTTCATTTGCGCAATAGTGGACGTACGTGCAGTAAACTAGTGACTGTGTTAACGATACAGTCTGGACTTTTTACGTGCATGTACATACACGTGCAGTTACTCACACATTACATTAATGAATAGAGGTGCCTGAATGTACTACTAAGCTCACTGCTGCTACATACTATACAAAACTCTGACAACACACAGACCCCGCAGGCACCGATGGCGTTTCGGACGAGACCTGGTCGGACTTCTACAAAGCGCAACAGGTAATGACATTTTGCCTAGGCTTCTGATTGGCCTCCTGTTGATGAGGGAGGCTCCTAACAGCGCTTAACAGGGTGTTTTGCGTTTTCATGTGGAAAAAGATATTTTTAAACCCTAGGTCGTGTGGACAGAATTATTTTTAAAAACGAATAAGAAAAAATCTCAGTTTTTAAAAATACTCAGCTACGTGAGGACATGGCCATACACAGCTGCTTAGAGGAACCCATGGTTGTTGAGTGTGTGCACAAGATTTGTAAAGCTTTGAAATTGCTATTTACTAATGACAGCTGTTGCCATGCATCAGATCTAACGTGCTGATTAAGGTTTGAAACCTTGTAAAAAGAATCTGGAACTCTTAGGGTGCCCAAACTGTTGCACAGTGCCGTAATAATATTTATATTTTTTATTTTTGTTCAATTTGTGGCATAAGAAGTAACTATGCATCAATGTTTATTATTTATCAAGGGGTGCCTAAACTTAAAAAAAAAAAAAAAAAAAGATATATACAGTATATATGTATTTACATAGAGTCTGCATTATAGTGAAAATAACTGTAGTGTGAATCACATACTGTATTATAATTTGTTTATTATTATTATTATTATTATTATTAATAATAATAATAATTAATTTATTATTATAATTTATTAATTTTACTGTTTGAATAAATCACAAATATCAGTAATGTGTGTCACATATGTGTCACAAACAACTCTAGCTAACTAGCTTCTAACACAAGGCTGTACCACAAATACTCTTTAACCCCATGATTAAGTGCCCTTCTTGATGTTTGGAATAAGGGACTCTAACTTAAACACTACATAATGCACTAACTTTCCATTTTATACTATTTGGAATTCAAACCCAGAACCCTGATGTTAGCAGATATTCTAAAGTGGAATAAGTGGTAATATAAAGTAAGCCTCATTAATCTCACATATGACTGGGCTCTCATCACCTCCGTGGTTTATTTTCTTCTTGCTCATAGTTGTTTGAAGAATGTTACTCCATTCCAATTGTTCTGTTTTTTACAGGCTTGTTACTGGGTCCATGTAAGCTTTACAGTGAGTTACTGGATATTCAGTCCTTTTCATGTTTTGTAGAGGTAGCAAATAAAACCAATATGTACTATTACTATTTTCTTCTGCATTTAGTTTGTAATATGCGGCCAAAGAGTATATAGCAGTCCAGGTGTATTTATTTTATTTTATTTTATTTTTTAACAAAAGTCTATGGAATCCAAAGAAACACACAGCATAAAGTTAATACATTTTTTAAATACTTATATTTTCCTTATCTTCAGTTTGACCATGTAGAGTGGGCACTAATCCATTTTTATTAAACGTTTGGTGGCCAGTCCATTTTGCTGCCCCAGGTTGGTTAAGCAATCAGACACAAGGTGGTTGGAACATAAGAGCAGGCTTTTGCTAAATTTAATCCATGCGGCTCTTTAGTCCTCAGAGCTTGGCAGCTGATGTAATGTTTTGTGCTGGTTTGTACTGGTTTGTGCAGCCTACAACCAAACAGTTCCCATGCCTCCATCTAGCCTTCCACATTACTGTGGTGCTTTAGCCATGGCTTTAGCGAGTAAACTAGCAGATCTTCAAAAGGTTCAGGTCTGTTCAGCCAGCCCATGGAGGTGAAAATACTAGCGAAAATATAGACTGGGCTATTCAATTGAGACCCGGGTCTTACTGTACTTACAAAATCTGAATTGCCCGTTTTCTAATATATATGCCTTCTATTGGATAATTATTGCAGTGATTAATATGATTCAACTGGCAACAAGTTATTTAACCCTACTTGTTGCAGTGAGTAGTAGAGATGGGGAAAAATCTATTAAGTTATGAATATTTATACTTTTGTGTGGCAAATTAATTTATTCATATAGTTTATGATAGAGAACTGGATGAATTGACTGGTTTTCAGTTTCATTGGCCATGACCAGTGATCAGCAGATTAGCATCAGATATAAACAATTCTGTACTAGGCGCCGAAGCTTCTGAGCGGTGCAACAGAAATGCATTTTTATAATGTTACATTATCAAAAACTGCATTAAAGCTCTCTGATCTGTCTTTTTTCCCAAACTCTGTGAACAAATTAGTCTAAAACCCACTCATTACACATGCTTACATTGAAAATTGATTGCATTAGAAGCACACTTGCCCGCGTTAGAAGCTGTTTGCAGCCATTCAACCCCCACGCTCACTGTCAAGTTGAGTTTTGAGACATAAAACATTACAAAAGGTAAAACATTACAGTTTTATAATAATCCTACAGGTGGTACACTCTGAACTATCAACACATTTTTGTCCCATGTGGTAGGAGTGAATTATTTGCTAAGTGTGTTTAGAAATAATAATTATGGCAGAATATAGAAATATGTGCTACTCAGTTAAATGCTAAACTCTTGTATTGGAAGTTATTTTTGTATCGTTTAAATGCTGCCCTTGGTTTTAAGTGAGAAAACTAACGTTATAAGGATTATCATGAAACGTATTTAAAGTTTTAAATTGTTATAAGTCCAGGCAGAAATCTAATATTGAATCTGGGTATTTATAAAATCTTGATACTTGTGGAATCGCAATTTTAATGGAATTGTCACCTAGGTATCGTAACATTGTACCGGGAGGTGACTGGTGATTCCCCATCCCTAGTCAAAAATGGCCATTAGCCCCTGTGTCTATGTCAGTCTGCAGAACAAAAGGGACAGAAATGTGAACAGTGAAATGTGAAAAATGCAACAGACGGCACCCACACATGCACTTTTACCTGGCAAAAAGCCTGGACTAGATCTGGGAACTGCTTTATTGAGGTAAATCAGAAAGCTAGTGATGTCTAAAAAAATTACAACAACCTGACAATAGCTAACAAGCCCTAGTAACTTCCTAAAACTTTGTGCAGGCATAATTACCCACTGTCTTATACATTTGGGAACATACTGTACCTGTTCTTGGCCCGAGGTGTACTTTATTTCTGCCAGCTTGCTTTCCTTCCACAGAGTCTTATGTTACATTTCCTTCTTAAGGTAATCCAGCAATCCACCTATGCCTGACCATTCACATAATGTAAAAGAAAATATGATTCATTAGACCAGGCTCCCTTCTTCATAACCCCCATGACCTAGTTCTTATGCTCATGTACAGTACTCATTGCTCTCAGTGGAAACAAGGATCAACATGGGAACTCAGACCAATCTGGGGCTATGTGACCCTATATCGAGCAATCTGTGATGCACTGTGTGTCCTGATACATTATTAGCACAACCAGGATTATTTTTTAGCAATATGTCTATCTCTTCTGTGTAATTGAACTAGATTACACAGATTTGTAATCTACTTGTACTAGATTTGCTAGCGCAAACAAAATTAAAATTAAAATTTTAATGCTCGCCTGTAAAATGGTCCAATCACATGAGCCCAAATATTTAAAAATAATATTGATTCGCTAAGAACAAAAGTGGGAGGGTTCTGGGCGCAAAGAGCTGTGCCCGAAGGATGATTTGACAAAATCCAATCAGAGCTCGGCCTCAGGTCACATGCTTTTCAAAAACGTACCTGTCTACATAGACACTCGTTTGTCTGGCGCCCAGCGTACACGAACACAAATGAACGTAATACAGCTTAGATTTTTTTAAAATTGCAAATAAAATATAATAAGAAATACAGCGGAATATTGTGACTAAATGACTTTATTTCATTATTAAAATAAATAATTATTATGTTAAATAATTAAATGTTAAAGGAGCATTCTTCTCTGACTAACTTTAAGGGGGGCGGCGCCCCTGCGCCCCGTATTGACCGGCCGCTACTGCATTTTACTACTCTTATACACACACTAACGGATTCACTGCTGTCTGTCTCACGGATTACATAAATTATCTGATTAACGGATTAAATTTTTGGAAATATAACTAAATAACTGAGTACTTAAATGGCGGACCTAACACGTTAAATTACTCGTTACATCAAAAAAGTAATCCAAGTAATCTAATGCTTTAACTTACTTTGTAACGCGTTATACCCAACACTGCTTGCCATTTATTTAAAATATGGTGTATATTCTTGAAGGTGGGGGTCTAAGGATTGCAATGGTGTATTGCATAAAGTGCTTTAAAAAGTCAAGTCAAGTCAATTTTATTTATATAGTGCTTTTAACAATTGACATTGTCGCCAAGGCAGCTTTACACAATAAAAGAAGTAAGTTTATATGGAATGTGTATGAATCAAAATGATAAGATTGTCCCTGATGAGCAAGCCGAGGGCGACGGTGGCAAGGAAAAACTCCCTGAGATGGTAATAGGAAGAAACCTTGAGAGGAACCAGACTCAACAGGGAACCCATCCTCATCTGGGTGATAACGGATAGCAGGGATTGCTCAGCATAATAATGTGTACTGGAAGTTCAGTATAACAGGAGATGTGTTTAAAATTAAAATTAAAAGGAGTCCAGTTTGTTCCTGGAGGCTCAGGTAGACTGTAGGAGATTCCAGTCCTGAGCTATCGAACAACTGAAGTCACAGGTCCCCAGAGCATCAATCGATGACAGGACAGTCTTCATGGGGCATCCATGTGACGAGATCTCCAACCAGAAGCAGGACTCCAGGACGGGTTAGACGGGTCCAGAGGGCAGATGCTACAGTATGTAAAAATACACACTCTGGCAGAGCTCTTCTGTGGTAAATCTTAAAGGGTTAAAGATCAAAAGTGAGATCAATGACAACGAGCAATTATCATGTACTGTAGCATGAGGCAAGACAAGCAGTAAGTTCAGTTCAGCTTCTAAGCATGTACAGTTATCCAAAGAGAGCCTACTGTGGCCAATAATAAATTAACCCAAACAAGAACAAAATACACCAGCATTTAAAAAGATGAGGATTTGTGCCATGTGAGGATTTATTTTCTTTATTCCCTAGATAAAAGCTGTGAAGAAATGCTCTTCTTTTCTACTGTCAGTAGTTCGAGTCTACGGTTTATTTAGTGTGGCTCATCAGTCCTGCCCAAATGAATGACAATATTTGGTCATAAATCAATTCTACCTCCATAAATAAAATAAAAAATGCTTGTGGCAGACTCTGTAAAGGTTGAAGTGAACATTTAGTATTATAAAGTCAGCATTTCTTCACAAGTCTGAAACCAGGGTAGGAAATGCTGAGTGGACCTGTTTAGATTAATGGTTTTAGGCAAGTGTAAAACCCACTCTTAAGAATGATGAGGTGTCTTCTTAAAAGCATCAGTATGTGTGCATCAATTCCCCTTGGGCTTAGAATTAATGAGACACCACGTCCTCTTACCATAGTTGAACTGTATGTGAAATTAAAAAAAATAGTGTGTAGGAAAAAGTAAATGCATCCACTACTCAAACTTCTCTGACACTAAGGTGGAAGGTTTGAAACATACATTCGGCACTAAAATGTAAGAGAATGGCATGTAACAGCCAAAGTGATAGGTAGGAAGGCCAAGTGAACTCCCAGACCACTCCTCATGAGTATATGTTTTATTCCTGACTTCAAACCTAACAGTGGCATGAACCATTTTCAGTTTGGATAATTCTTTGGAACTCATCCTCCTACACTTTCAAAGAAAACACTGCAAAGTCACCACAAGGCTGGAATGTGACTATAATGTGGTTAGATGGTGCAGCTGTGAGGAGTGTTCCTTCAAACACATGCAGATCTTTCGGCCAGCCTTTTACATTCTGTGGGGAGTACATGAATATACCAGCTGTACTCACTGTTTTACTTTAACCAAAACGCTTGACTGGGCCAGTACATCATAAAATAAAAAGCATGTCTGACATTCTAGGGACATCTTAATGCTATATGCTGTGTAAGAGAATACCTGAGGTCAGAACCGTGTGTGTGTGTGTGTGTGTGTGTGTGTGTGTGTGTGTGTGTGTGTGTGTGTGTGTGTGTGTGTGTGTGTGTGACATTCTGTGTGTGTATGTGTGTGTGTATGTGTGTGTGTTTTGCACTGTCTCTCCTCCTTGTCTCCCATCTGGTCTCCATTACAGCTGGGAGTATAAAACTGCCGAGCTAACAGTCTACCGTTCCATTCTCTCTCACAAACACACTGTCTCGTTGCAATGAATACAGTATTGTGGGTATTTCTCCTGTGTATGCAGGGCTTCCTGCTAACACATGCTCTAGACTGTGCAGATGGGGATATGGATTGCAACAGTAGCCAAGTGAAAAGGATAAAGGTAAGGGCTTTTATATTACACTTATCCACACCTAACCTGGAGAATGAAATGATTAGTATAATGGTTTTATTTCATATTCTCTATTCTGTAGTCTCTTGTTCTGATACCTAAATCAATTGTAGGTAGAAGTAAACCTAGCATACAGTGTGTGTGAGTGTGTTTACTTTATTTTATTTTAAAGATACTGGAATTTCTTAAAAAAGTGAAAGCTTAGAAAACAGGCAAAGCAGTAAAAATGAAACAAGTAAAATGTTTGCTATGAAAAGCTGCTTTTGATAATATATACAGTATATACCTTTTAAAAATGTATATTAAAAGAAATACAAATGCTATCGAATAATGCATTCCATTTTTGGATAATATAAATAAGTACCATACGTGTGTGTCTGTGTGCATTCTCTATCATAGGTACTGCATATATACTGTATGTTTATATGTTCGAAATGCATTGGCAATATTTCTTTTGTGGTGTGGAAATAAAAAAAAAGTTTATAAACGGTAACAGAATTAAACTGGCCACAACTATTTATTTAAAGCAAAAGTGAATCTCAGTGGTCAAAGCAGACCTTGTGGTCAGAGCGGGGCTGCACATAAAAAGCATGAGGTACCGGAAAAACGTTTAAACATTAAAAGTAGTAGTGACAACAAAGATAGAGCAAAGAGGGGTATTTCATGTCTCTGTCCTACCGCGTCTGGAAAAAAAAAAATAATGGAGCCAACTTTCCATGGCTTTTTCATGAGTCAGTGGTCTGTTAAGGTTTCCACTCAGCATGATGTCATGGTCCACCCACCTCCTCTTTTTCTTCTGCAGAGACAGAACCCTTGAGTGAAAACCAGACTGTCTGATGTCTGAAAATAGTTCAAGTTGTTTGGATAAATATTATATTTATTTTTGCAAAATATATATTTTCATCTAGTATGACATCATGAGCACCAAAGTGTTAAACATTTCTTCAATTTACTCTAATGAGTAAAAGCATAGTAAATACATTAAACACATTCCTATGTGGTGATCATTAAAAATATTACTTATAACAAAAGGCCTGCTTTTTAAAGTTAGATTATCTTACACTTTTTGTAGACAGAACATCTTAGCTATTTAATAACTTTTTGTTTCCCTCCTTTTCCTCTTGCTGTTCCTATCATCAGCATTGGTTTTTGCTGCATTTGGGAGTTATGGTGCACTGTACTATGAAAATAATAATAATATTTTAATATTAATAAAGAGAGACACAAGTGCTTTGTGTAATTAATTAATTCTGTTATAAAATGAAAGGACCGCACATGTAATGTGGTTGGACATTGTGTTGATATTTGGTTGTTTTAAGGTTGTACTTTCATTCATTCAACATTATGCTAACGTTGTTTTAACAAGTCATACCAACTTTAGTGTTGTCCACCATTAGGGTTATTGCCACATAGTACTGTAACTACTTGGGTGTAATTGCACCAAATTACCATAATCAGAAGCACAAATTTTGCTATCAGAACATATTGCTAACTTTGTGTAAGAATTATGAGCTAATTCTTTTTGGTTAAGATAATTCTATCTAAATTCTATTTTATATTCTGTCTCAGAATTTTACACATCATTACCTTATCATAAGCTACAAGTAACCAAGAAGTAAAAACAACCTGTATTTGTTTCAGTTAAGGGTTTTGAGGCACACAAACATAGACCATGAGAGAGGAGCTCAGCAGAACCAGGCCAACCTACCAGGGGCTTTTACAGCCAAGGGCTCCCCCAACACTCTAATTCAGGTTTGTGCTTTTAGTTTGGTTGTGGATCAACCTGAAAAAAAAAAAGAAGATCTATTATTATTAATATTATTGTGTTTTACTGTTTCAGACTGACCGATCAAGGCGTCATCTGAACAGCAATAAGAAGAGACCACTGCCTCCCAGATCACGAGTGGGCAGTTACTCCCTGCTCAGTCACAACCCTATGAGTCCTCTGCCTGTACGTATACATGGTGACCACAGTTATTACCTTAAAACTTAACTTTTTCCCCTAACCATAAATTAATCATCAAATTCCATATTCTCAAGAAATGTACAAAAATGCTACCTTTTTTTTAAACGTTCATAGTCAGATCCATGAGAAAATCCAAACACTTGGACCTTACAATGAAACATGAGCAGGTAGCCAAAAGATAGTTACAGGACATACATACTGTAAGAGACACACAGAAGCTTAACCTTGAAGGGTTATGGCTTAAACTTAGCTTAAACTTAACATAAGCCTGAGATAAGGGTTTATAGTATCTTGCTATATAAACCCCTATCTCGTGCTTTTTTCACGATCTCCAGGTTTAAGACATACTGTATCCTTTAAACAGTTTAATTTAAAATCTCTCTTTCGGCATGATGAATATTAATTATGATTTGGCAAATGTATTTTTAAATGTTTCTGTTACTGTACAGGTAGTGAGAGCTCGAAGGCATGCCGGAGCTGGTGCTGATTCACCCATGCTTCCTGGAATGGTAAAAGCAACACAGTATTCACTGCACATAGTAATATGTTCTATTACCTTCCATAATAAGTATAAAAAAAACAACCATGAATCCATTTAATTCTAAAGCTTGAAATATTACCATAATTACAACTCCAGTTGTAGCAAAAACATATGAAATTCATCTGAAACCTAACTCTAACCTTAGGACATAGAGCAAACAATAATAATGTGCTTAAATAATTATATGTTTAAACAATACACACACACAATAAAAATATTGCATAATAAAAGCCTACACAATTGTCGCTGAATATTATTGTTTTAGACAATGAAGCAGAGGCCCAGAAGTGTGAGCAGGAAGAGGAACACAAAAGCCAAAGTCTGCTCATGAGACAAGACCGATATAAAGAGGAAGTCGAAACATTCCTTGAATACAGGGATTCATATATTTAATTAATCAATATATAATCCATCTGTGTGTTCACTTATGTGCTGTCATTTAAGGTGTTTCTTAAGGAGTTTTTTAATGCTTGAAAATTATTAATATTGATGTTTATTAAAAGCTGTTATAAGGTTTATGAAAGGCAATATTTTTAGGGTTTTGTCATGGGCAAAATATTAAATTATATTTCAGTAAAAAAAATAGTTGTCTGTTTTTTCATTACACTAAATACAGATTTATGGAAAATTATTTTCAAGAGTATTTTTATGTCTTGTGTCAGTTTCTGAATAAAGCTACTATGGTTAACTATGAAATATGCCACACGGAGAGATGATGTCTTGTATTCAAGATGGCAATCACAGTTGTTCCCTCCTGTGCTATTTTATCATTTCATTTCATTTAATAATGTTTCAAATTAAAGGAAACTTAAAAGGGATTTAGTGAGCGGGTGAGAGTGCGTGGGGGTGGAGGGGGTGGTTATTTGGCCAAATCAGACAGGGTAAATGTGGAAAGAAGTACTCAGACTTTAAATGCTTCTTCAGCAACATATGGCATCACTTAACTCATAACCTGAATGACTACTGAGGAAAATGTGGGAGCAAAAATGTACTCGAACGTCCCACAGACTTTCTCTCTGTCTCTCCATCACACACGCACACACACACATACACACGCACACACACACACACACACACACACACACATTATTATTATTTTTTTCTTTCTTTTTTTAAAAGTAAAACAGCCAAGGTTTTCTTTAGAATCTTGCTTTCAGCAGTTTTGTCTTCATTAAGTAAAAATCAGCAGGCACAAATACACACCATTGCCCTAATTCCATAGGCAGCTCTACAGTACCTGCCCATACTATAACACTGCCTCTACCGTTTATGACTGATGATTTGGTATTCTTCCTGACTTCCTGTTTCTTTGTATCCTTTTTTCAATTTCAGTGGTTTGATTTTAAGGTAAATTCTCTGCATTTACATTCATGAAGGCCTTGTTTGACTGTCAGGATGCTGTCTAGACATGCTACCTTCTTGGTGTTCATCCTTCTGAAGGCTGTCCTCATGTCATGGTTTTAGATCCTGAACCTGTTACCTGTACTGCCACTCTTCATTTGCATGCAGCTACAGTATTATCACTACTACACACGTGGACAAAATTGTTGGTACCCTTCAGTCAATGAAAGAAAAACTCACAATGGTCACATAAATAACTTTAATCTGACAAAAGTAATAACAAATAAGAATTCTATGAATGTTAACCAATGAAAGTCAGACATTGCTTTTCAACCATGCTTCAACGGAATTATAAAGAAAAATGAACTCATTGAAGTTCATGGAACAGGCCTGGACAAAAATGATGGTACCCCTAACTTAATAGTTTGTTGCACAACCTTTTGAGGCAATCACTGCAATCAAACAATTCCTGTAACTGTCAATGAGACTTCTGCACCTCTCTGCAGGTATTTCGGCCCACTCCTCATGAGCAAGCTGCTCCAGTTGTTTCCAGTTTGAAGGGTGCCTTTTCCAGACAGCATGTTTCAGCTCCTTCCAAAGATGCTCAATAGGATTGAGGTCAGGGCTCATAGAAGGCCACTTTAGAATAGTCCAATGTTTTCCTCTTACCCATTCTTGGGTGTTTTTAGCTGTGGGTTTTGGGTCATTGTCCTGTTGCAAGACCCATGACCTGCGACTGAGACCCAGCTTTCTGACACTGGCCAGCACATTTCTCTCTAGAATCCCTTGATAGTCTTGAGATTTCATTGTACCCTGCACAGATTTAAGACACCCTGTGCCAGATGCAGCAAAGCAGCCCCAGAACATAACAGAGCCTCCTCCATGTTTCACAGAAAGGACAGTGTTATTTTCTTGATATGTTTCATTTTTCCATCTGTGAACATAGAGCTGATTTGCCTTGGCAAAAAGTTCCATTTTTGTCTCATCTGTCCATAGGACATTCTCTCAGAAGCTTTGTGGCTTGTCAACATGTAGTTTGGCATATTCCAGTCTGGCTTTTTTATGATTTGTTTTCAACAATGGTGTCCTCCTTGGTCGTCTCCCATGTAGTCCAATTTGGCTCAAACAACGACGGATGGTGCGATCTGACACTGATGTTCCTTGAGCATGAAGTTCACCTTGGATCTCTTTAGAAGTCTTTCTGGGCTCTTTTATTACCATTCGGATTATCCGTCTCTTTGATTTGTCATCAATTTTCCTCCTGCGGCCACGTCCAGGGAGGTTGGCTACAGTCCCATGGATCTTAAATTTCTGAATGATATGTGCAACTGTAGTCACAGGAACATCTAGCTGCTTGGAAATGGTCTTATAGCCTTTACCTTTAACATGCTTGTCTATAATTTTCTTTCGAATCTCCTGAGACAACTCTTTCCTTCGCTTCCTCTGATCCATGTTGAGTGTGGTCCATATCATGTCACCAAACAACACAGTGACTACCTGGAGCCCTATGTATAGGCCCACTGACTGATTACAAGATTGTAGACCCCAGTGATGCTAACTAGTGGACACACCTTGAATTAACATGTCCCTTTGGTCACATTATTTTCAGTATTTTCTAGGGGTACCATCATTTTTGTCCAGGCCTGTTCCATGAGTTTATTTTTTTTAAATAATTCTGTTGAAGCATGGTTGAAAAGCAATGTCTGACTTTCATTGTCTAACATTCATAGAATTTTTTAAAATTATTACTTTTGTCAGATTAAAGTTATTTCTGTGACCATTGTGAGTTTTTCTTTAATTGACCGAAGGGTACCAACAATTTTGTCCACGTGTGTATGTTGTTTGTCTGAGGTTGCATTTGCCTAATACTAAAACCCCCTCTACAATCAGATGGTTTTTATTAGGTTTTTACAAACAAACAAATACATAGAATTAAAAGAGGGGCACTAACATTTGAACATTACT
Source organism: Clarias fuscus (assembly GCA_030347435.1). Classification (NCBI taxonomy): domain Eukaryota; kingdom Metazoa; phylum Chordata; class Actinopteri; order Siluriformes; family Clariidae; genus Clarias; species Clarias fuscus. The sequence continues at coordinate 12,335,537 of CM059226.1, forward strand.
GTATGTCTCAAATCCAGATAAGAGACACCAGCTTAAAAAGTTAAGGTGTGTGTGATTGACATAACTTGTATAGCCTTCTCTCATCTTTATAGTAAATATTACCAAGGTAAGAATTATATTTTAAATACATGATGTGGGAAAACTAGTTCATACGTTTGTTTTTTCTAGGTTGGACTACTGTAATGTCTTATGATTTTTCTACTAGGTGAATAAACAAGCTCTAACTGGCCGAGAGTGCAGCAGACAGTGTTCTTACTAGAATCAGAAGATATGGGCACATCAGCCCAATCTTATCCACACTGCATTGGCTCCCAGTCAAATGTTGCATTCATTTGTAAATTACTACTATTGACCAATAAAGCGCTAAAGGTATCACACCATTTCACCTGTGTGAGATGTTTTATGACCTGCCACACCTACTTCGATCAAACGGTGCAGGCTACTTGTTGGTACATCGTAAAAACTTATGAAAACTACAGCAGGACACAAAACTTTTTTCTTACAAAGTTATGAAATAGCCTTCCAATGAATGTTTCAGGACTCAGACACAGCATCAGTGTTAACGTTTAGGCTGAAAAATTACCTATTTACCCAAGTTCATTGTGAATAGATTTGTCTTGGGTAAAGGTGCCGGTCTCGGGGATGCATAGAGTTGTTTTAAGAACTGGTATATTTGAATCCTGTCTTCCCCCACTCTCACTGATCACTCATGTCTGTTGATGGTGAAGGTGTTGGTTCTCATTGGGCCCTCATGTCTGTGTTTCCTTCTGGCTTTCCTTTTTAGTTATGCTGTCATGGTTAGTCCTGCCTTAGTCCCTGCTCACACAAAATATACATTGACCTTTTCCGTTATTGTATACCTACAGTAACTGTTCTCTCGCTCTCTGTCAATCTACAGTACACATGCCACTCCTCAGTTACCAATGATCCCAATCTCTTTTGCCCTCTGCATGTGTCCGACACATCCTGGTGACCTGCTTCTGTTTGGAAATCTTGTTTGCATGACCTCACTGCTAAAAACGACCTGGGCTTTATGTTTGGGATGCATGTTGTGACTGGGGTTGGTTCCACTTGACCATAAAGATGATCTTGGACTCATTTTGTTCAGGAAGTTTTTCTCTGATGGCTTGTGATACAGTTGTTCAATAGTTTAGGACTAAAATTCCTCATAGCGCACACCATGACTGACCATTCAGTTGTTGATTTATATATCTGATATCACTCAAATGAAAATGGGTTTCCTGTTGAGTCTCATTCCTTTCAAGGTTTTTTCCTGTCATCTCAGAGAGTTCTTCCTTCCACCAATGACCAGGCACAAACAGTTTTTTTTAAACACCCATTTCCATATATATACACACGTGGACAAAATTGTTGGTACCCTTCGGTCAATGAAAGAAAAACCCACAATGGTCACAGAAATAACTTTAATCTGACAAAAGTAATAATAAATAAGAATTCTATGAATGTTAACCAATGAAAGTCAGACATTGCTTTTCAACCATGCTTCAACGGAATTATAAAAAAAATTAACTCATGAAACAGGCCTGGACAAAAATGATGGTACCCCTAACTTAATAGTTTGTTGCACAACCTTTTGAGGCAATCACTACAATCAAATGATTCCTGTAACTGTCAATGAGACTTCTGCACCTCTCTGCAGGTATTTTGGCCCACTCCTCATGAGCAAGCTGCTCCAGTTGTTTCCGGTTTGAAGGGTGCCTTTTCCAGACAGCATGTTTCAGCTCCTTCCAAAGATGCTCAATAGGATTGAGGTCAGGGCTCATAGAAGGCCACTTTAGAATAGTCCAATGTTTTCCTCTTACCCATTCTTGGGTGTTTTTAGCTGTGTGTTTTGGGTCATTGTCCTGTTGCAAGACTCATGACCTGCGACTGAGACCCAGCTTTCTGACACTGGCCAGCACATTTCTCTCTAGAATCCCTTGATAGTCTTGAGATTTCATTGTACCCTGCACAGATTCAAGACACCCTGTGCCAGATGCAGCAAAGCAGCCCCAGAACATAACAGAGCCTCCTCCATGTTTCACAGTAGGGACAGTGTTCTTTTCTTGATATGCTTCATTTTTCCGTCTATGTACATAGAGCTGATGTGCCTTGGCAAGAAGTTCCATTTTTGTCTCATCTGTCCATAGGACATTCTCCCAGAAGCTTTGTGGCTTGTCAACATGTAGTTTGGCATATTCCAGTCTGGCTTTTTTATGATTTGTTTTCAACAATGGTGTCCTCCCATGTAGTCCACTTTGGCTCAAACAACGACGGATGGTGCGATCTGACACTGATGTTCCTTGAGCATGAAGTTCACCTTGGATCTCTTTAGAAGTCTTTCTGGGCTCTTTTGTTACCATTCGGATTATTTGTCTCTTTGATTTGTCATCAATTTTCCTCCTGCAGCCACGTCCAGGGAGTTTGGCTACAGTCCCATGGATCTTAAATTTCTGAATAATATGTGCAACTGTAGTCACAGGAACATCTAGCTGCTTGGAAATGGTCTTATAGCCTTTACCTTTAACATGCTTGTCTATAATTTTCTTTTGAATCTCCTGAGACAACTCTTTCCTTCGCTTCCTCTGGTCCATGTTGAGTGTGGTACATACCATGTCACCAAACACCACAGTGACTACCTGGAGCTCTATATATAGGCCCACTGACTGATTACAAGATTGTAGACACCTGTGATGCTAATTAGTGGACACACCTTGAATTAACATGTCCCTTTGGTCACATTATTGTTAGTATTTTCTAGGGGTACCATCATTTTTGTCCAGGCCTGTTCCATGAGTTTATTTTTTAAAATAATTCTGTTGAAGCATGGTTGAAAAGCAATATCTGACTTTCACTGGTTAACATTCATAGAATTTAAAATTATTACTTTTGTCAGATTAAAGTTATTTATGTGACCATTGTGAGTTTTTCTTTCTTTGACCGAAGGGTATCAACAATTTTGTCCACGTATATATATATATATATATATATATATATATATATATATATATATATATATATATATATATATATATATTCTGTAAAGCTGCTTTGGGATAATTATGCATCATGATATAGGCGCTATATAAATTCAATTGAATTAAATTAAATGATGGTATCTTAGGCCATAATTGTTCTTAGTCCCTGCCTCAGGCTCCGAAATCCACCCTGTTGGAACTTTGGCGAGTTTCCTCTTATAGTGCCACTTTGCCTTCCTCACCACCCTGCTAAATTTCTAGGCCTTGCATTTGTCCAAAATCCCAATGGTGAGCTCTGTGTTAGAGGCAGATATGTTCATATCACAGTTAACATTTCCATAATTTTCTTTTGATTGTGTAAAGCTGCTTTGCGACAATTGTTAAAAGCACTATACAAATAAAAATGAATTGAATTGAATATGGTCCTGCTTGGGAAATGTTATGATTGTGCTTTTTTGGGATAGCACTGTCCACCAGTTTCCTGATAAATGACCCATGACCTATGCAAATGCCATCAGAGCTACACAAGAACATGTCTGAGTCTGTCTTGCAGATGGTCATACAGAGCGGCCACTGGTTGGTCTCATTAGCATGTGACCTAGCCTGCTTTGCAGCAGATAATGTGTTGGTGAAAGTTCATCCTGATTTTGTTGTTGAGTAAGAACCTCATAAAGTTCACCTTAGCCAGTGTTTATGTACAGCTGAGGTGGAATATAAATGGTGCTGATTATGCTTAATGTAATTCCCAGGGAATGGTAGAAAGGGCAACTTTAAATGGCCAGAAGCTTCAGGTTGAGTGTGTGGGAGCATGCTCTGTAAATGGATCTGTTGCACCAGCTGCTGTTTTACAATCATACACACACTGTATGTTTGGGATGCATGTTGTGACTGGGGATGGTTCCACTTGACCATAAAGATGATCTTGGACTCATTTTGTTCAGGAAGTTTTCCCTGATGGCTTGTAATACAGTCGTTCAATTGTTTAGGACTAAAATTCCTCATAGCGAACTAATGTTCTTTATGTTTTCTGAAGATGAAGACAGCATGCAGTTACAGATTTAAAGAGAACTTTATATCATGAAGCAATCACACAATGAATTGCACACTAGATTTAGTATCAATGAATTTAATTTTGTAAAATGTTTATTGGTGGCAATGAAATATTGAACAAAATAGTGAGGAAATACTGAACAAATAAAAATGTAAATAATGAAATAGTGAACAAATTCTGTAATTTTAATGTGAAAACAAACGAGAAATACCTGTAAATCAAAATCAATACAACATTTCACAAACATAGAGCAGCCTAATGAAAAGCCAAGAGTGCTGATTATTGCTTAATCATTTCTTATTTTTTGTTGGTTTCATGTTGTATTAAAAGAAAAAAAGAAAGAAAGCTGTATGAACTCTGTATTTTATGATTGGTTGAAAAGTAGATTTACTTAGTAATTCAATTTAAAACGTGAAACTTGTATAATATAGATTCATTACACACAGACTGATATATTTCAAGTGTTAATGTTATTTCAAGTGTTTATTTATTTTAATTTTTAAAGATTATGGCTTACAGCTAATATATTAAGCAAGTACAACCTCAGGTGAACAATATATAACCCTTTTCAATGTCATTATTTATTTAACAAAAAAGAAGCCAAAAAGAAGAAACATGTGGGCAATTCTACGTATTCCCTATGTTTTAATAAATCCAAATTTAGCAGCAATAACTTGAAGATAAACCTAAATAACTTAAATTAGTCTCTCACATTGTTGTGCAGGATATTTTGTGTTTGTTTGTTTGTTTTTGGTCCCAACACAGCATGTCAGTTTGATTGAGGTCTGGACATTGATTAGGCCATTCCAAAACCTTGATTGTTTTTTTTTTGTTTTTTTAGACATTCTGATGTACATTTACTAGTGTACTTTGTATCATTGTCTTATTGCAATGACCAAATGTTGAAGCTGGACTCACATTTGCCTCTAGAATACTCTTGTATATAGAGTTTTTCATGGTTAACTCAATGAATGGGAGCAGTAAGGGGGTACTTAGTATTACCCACATGCATTAAATACTGTAAATAATGGCAGTGAAAAAGTTTATATGTTGTGTTTCGTCTACAATTAGATGACTTATGTTTTTACACAAAAAATATGGAATTAAAAGAGGGGGTAGAGTAAGCTTTATTTGTCACACACTCGTTACAGCAGAGTGACATTTTCTCCACATATCCCAGCTTGGGAAGCCATGATAATGGCACCCCTGGAGCACATGTGGTTCAGGGCCCAACAGCAGCAGCTTGGTGGTGCTAAGGTTTGATCCGGCAAACTTCTGAGCAATAACCCAGGAGCCTTAACCCACTTACTGTAGATACTACTGCAAACAATCCTCTTTTCTACTGCATTGCATGTGCTACCAGTATAATATAGTATATTATAACTTGTTTTTAAAGCCACTGAAATACATTATATTAAACACCACAACTAATATTTTCAATGTACTATTGAAAATTAGAAAATTACTAAAGTGTATTTTGTTCACGATTCTTTGTTCAAGATTTTTTAATACATCAGAACTGATATTATATGAAAATATGATTTACTCTTTCTGTGCATTGCGGTGTGTTTCTGAGACCAAAAAACTACTGACCTCAGATGACTCCAAGGCAAAAAAGTTGAGTCGGATTAGGTCTCAACTTATTTATATCTTTTACTGCTCATTTAAAAGCCATCTTGGGTTTGAAATAAAACGAAAATGATCTGAAGCAAAATTCCCCTGGATCCCTACCTTTGGGTCACCCTGTGTGTGTATCTGTGTGTATTATCATTATAATGCTTCTAGCCAGTAACTAGCCTTTACTAGAGGTTTCATAACTAACTAAATCAAGTTTTGTTAAAGTTGTGCTGAGTTTAAAGTTTGGCAGCCGTTTGTCTAAGCTGATCCCTGAGCTCCATTAGGGCGATGGAGGACAGATGAACCTCGTCAGGACCATCAGCTAGACGCAGAGTCCGTACATATGAATACCTACACACAAACACATACAGTACACTTAGTGTATAGCTGTCACATTTGAACTGTACATCTGAAACCACCACACCATTTACCCACACGATACAGAAATTGTACCAAAATAACAGCATACAGTATATTACAACTTTTAAAACTTGAAAAGGAATGGGTTAATCCTTTTAGTAAAATTATTTTCATAAGACATTTGTTATTAATGAAATTCCTTTAAAATTAAGCAACATGTTCATATTTTCCTCATGTTTTTGAGCATGTGTAAATGTATGCATTAGAAAACTAACTAATGTAAATCTTGCTCTAGTTCCTTTATGTGCTATGCTCAAAGTCCATAATCCCCTGATTACAATGCAGATCCCTTTTTAGTGCTTTTATTTAGACTGAGATTTTTTTCACTGACAACATATTCACTGATGAATATTGTAAAGCAATTCTCTAAGTGGCTCGGAAGAGGGCATCTGCTAAATGTCATAATTGTGAAGTTGAGAAGCCATAAACAATACATGAAACAAAAACTGACAAATTTACTGACTTAAATATTGTGTTGCAGTTTTTGCTAACTTAACACTGAACATAACTAAAGATTCACAACTACAGTGGAACCTTGGATTACAAGCATAATTCAGGAAGCGGGCTCGTATTCCAAAAACACTCGTAAACCAAATAGACTTTTCCCATAAGAAATAATGAAAACTCAAATTATTCGTTCTACAGCCCAAAACAATAAATACATAAAAATAATTAATACAACATATAAAGTAAAAGGAAAACAAATTAACCTGCACTTAACATTTAAAAAAAAGTAAAAATAAATCCAGACAGTTAAGTGTTTCTGTTTGTGCGTGCAGGCGCCGTGTATTTGTATGTGTGTGTGTACTCGGCGCTCGTAAACTAATACTTTTACGCCGATTAAAAATTTATTAAAAAGCTTTGCTCGGTTTGCGGAACACTCATAAACCACGTTACTCGCAATCCGAGGTTCCACTATATTTTGAAAAATAAATAAAATAAATAGAATTGGACAGCACTACTGATAGTTGAGCCACTAGCTATCCTATAATGCAGCTAGTGTTAGCTGACTTTATCAAAATACCTTGCCCTCCCATCTTAATTTTTCTTGTGAGACATTTAAAAAATATATATTATAAATGTTTTTATATATTATTAATGTTATATATATATATATATATATATATATATATATATATATATATATATATATATAAAGATGGTACTTGTAAACCCCTTGTAAACCTTACCATGACCCATAAAATAGATATAGTTAAAATCTTCTTACTCACATGTGTGCAAGGGGGAAGTCTTCAGATACCCCTGCGCCTCCATGGACCTGAATGGCACAGTCCACCACCTTACAAGCCATCCTGCCAGCTGCTACCTTTATCATCCCAATCTACAAGAGATACAGTACAGTAAGTAACACACACAGTCATGGGTGCACACACAGCTGCACATGCGTGATTTTAAAGGAACAGTTCTTCCCTTCCCAAGAGCATGTTTGGTGTCTACAGTTTGCCTTGATTTGTACTGCAAGACTAACAGACTTACAAGTTAGGGAATCTTAGAACTGCAAAGTTATCCAAGTGCAACCTCAGTATCACAAAGGCTGCTCAAACCATGGTGAGCAGTTCAGTAGCTCAAACAGACCCACTGTAGTGTGGTCTGGTGCTATATAACAAACAATGCCTATGGAAGGTTTCCTACGTTTTGTTATGTTTCTCCACCCAAAGGAATTCAAACCCTTCTACAAACAATACTTCACAATGCCAAAATATTTACAGGTGATTGGAGTGTTCTGTTAATTTATAAAACCATAAAAATTCAATATTACATTTACACACATATTCAGACCCATCACTTTATTCTTGGTTAATGCACCTTTGACAGCAAAGACAGCCTCAAATCCAGACATGTTCTAGAGGGTTCAGGTCCAGACTTTGGCTGTGCATCAACTTCAACCAGGTGGAGCTTGAATGATTCTGCCATGACTTGCCAAAAAGAAAGGTGCACCAAGCTTACAGCCTAATTCACAATCAGATTTGAGGCTGTCTTCACTGTCAAATGGTGCATTAAGTGATGGGTCTGAATATGTACTGTATGTAAATGTTATATTTAATTTTTATGTTTTTGTAAATATAAAACACACTTGTGTTTTCTTGGTAGTATGCTTTTGGCCGTTGTCTCTGTAATGGTGGGCTGACAGTCAGCACACTCTGCTGTCTCAGCCTGCCTCACGCCACCTGAGGTTCGAACCCTGGACCCGCACATTCACCTGGGCGCCTACAAATCCACATCGCTTTTAACGAGCATAATTTACCGAAGACTGTCTTTATCTGAACTGGTTTAAGTGAGATTAAAAAACTGTTTGTAATTGTGACATCTGGTTCCCATGTGTTCCTTTAGCGAGTCAGGCACATTACATCTTTGAGATGTAAAAATGACTTTTTACATTTGTTGAGATGTAAAAAGTCATGGCCACCTGAGATCCTGAGCACTTATGAAAAGGTTTACACTCAAGATATCTTTGTATTTTCAGCATTCATTGTATTTTCTGAAGCCTATCCCAGGAGACTTGGGGCACGAGGCGGGGTACACACTGGACAGGGTGCCAATCCATCGCAGGGCACACACACATACATACGTACATAGACACCAACACTCAGTCACACACTACGGAATGCCAATTAATCTAACCTACATGTCTTTGGACCGTGGGAGGAAACCGGAGTACCCAGAGAAAATTCACTAAGCACAGGGAGAACATGCAAACTCCATGCACCCAGAGACGGGTATCGAGTCTGGCCGGGAATCCAACCCGCACCCTGGTGGTGCAAGGTGACAGTGCTAACCACTATACCACCGTGCCTTTTTCATTTAGATTAATAACTAATTTCAAATTATGTTAAGATAAATAATCTTAGATTGTATTTCACCTTAAATATGTTATAGCAACCTACAATAATCAAGTAAAATAAAAAGCAGGGCAAATGCTTGTAATGCAGAATTTGTTTTTTTGCGTAAGAGTATTGAATTAGCAGATTTAAATTTTTATCCCTCTCTCCATTGCAACATTGCTCCAAATATATGTGCAACTGTGCACAGCCCTCTTTAAGTCATTCAATGTTTTAAATACAAATTATTTAGATATGGTTCCTGGTCTATTAAAAAACTTCATCAAGCCATTCATTTGTTTAACTTTATTTGTGCTTTGGGTCATGGCTGAAAAGCGGTCCAACATAGGCCTGCAGGTTTTGCGCCCTGACAGGTTGGTATTGAAGCTTTAAAGGATTTCCTTCATTTTGACTAGTGCGAGTATGAATGCTAAAATAAATTATGAACTAGGTGATCAAAATTTTATGTTTAATCTAAACAAGGCCATGGGCTGTTGTCAGTGCTGGGAGTGGAAGTTCTGGCTTCAGTTTGGTCATGTTCTGCAGCCACCTCTCCTTCTGATTTCAAACACTTGGTACATGGGTGGCATAGTGGGAAGACAAACGATTTTGCTTCACCAATTAAGTGTAATTGTCTGTAGGTGGCAATATTTCTGCTTTTGTATCAGTTCCCAAAAGAAAAACTAATTGTTTTTAATATGCCAAATTAAATCTGACCATACGAAATGTAATAAGTAATGACTGTTTTTTAATAGAAATACATTTTTTATAAAAAGTAAGATTTTTATAAACATTTTAAATATAACATTTTAACCTATACCCTAATATATACCCTAACCCTTGTCATTAGGAACAATCACTGCCGTGAAGGGGTGTTCTTGGTAGTACAGTTCAAAGTAACAACCACATGAATGCCAGCACCCAATATTTCCCAGCAGAAAATTGTCCAATACATTATTCTGCTCTCTACTGCCTCTGCTGACTTGGCTATTCATCCCATAGTGTAACCTGGGGCCATTTTCCCCATGTACCTGTAAGTGACACATGCACACCTGGATGTTCACATTATTTAAAAGAATTCGTCAGACTTTCGTCCAATCCTTCTCATAAAGGCAGCATTAACTTGCTCAGCAGTTTGTGCAACAGTCACTCATCTCTGTGATGGAACTAAATGGGCCAGCCTTCACTCCCCATGCACATTAATGAGCCTTTACATCCATGTAATCTTGTCATAATGCATGGACTGTGGTACTGTAGTGTGGTAATGAATATACCTAAGAGTGAGTGTGTGTTACCTGTTTCCTTGCAGCCTTGTTCCCCTTTGTGTCCAGCATATAAGCTGCATGGAGAGCCAGTAGGCGCACCTGCTCAATAGCAATGCGACACTCTGCTATCCAATGAGCCACCACCTCCTATGGTCCAAATGTAATCACAATCAACATTTACTTATGAGGCAGAAATACACAAAGAAGAAAACAGAAAAGATCAAATACAAACAAATATATTATTACACTCAGCTGTAGGGATCAGTAATTACCAACTAGTGACAATTCTGACAACTAATTATTAAAACAAGCCATAAACTCCGTGTCACATGAACATTGGCCAGATTTGTAACTATGATTTAAAATCACAGAAAAGTGTTAATCTCCCATTTGACCCTTGTATTATAATTATAATAATCAATTATTATTTTTGTTGTTGGTAATATTATTATTATTATTTAAATATTTTATTATTGTTAATCTCCCATTTGACCCTTGTATTATAATTATAATAATCAATTATTATTTTTGTTGTTGGTAAATATTATTATTATTTAAATATGGAGAGTTATATTGTTCAAATGCGATATACTTTATTCCATTCATCCATCGATCTAAGAACCTTTGTAGTTCAACCAGGGACTGTGAAGGCCAATGGATGACCATTGTATTTATTCCAATTTTGTATAACCGTGGTAGAATGGTCTGCATGTCCTTGGACTGTGGGAGGAACCCAGAGAACCTGGAGAGAACCCACCAAGCAATGGGAGAACATGCAAACCCACCAAGCACTGGGAGAATGTGCACACAGATGTGACACCATATACTTTATTATTGCTAATAAAATGTACTTCATAAAATAAATGTTATGTTATATTAAACATAATGTTATGTGACCTATAGTAGGAAAGTGAATCTGTTAAAAATTATTTATGTGAAAGAAAACAGAACAAGCATTGTAAGATTTTTTTTTTCCTGAGCTTGAGTTATGACATATTTAATTAATTTTTTCATGTTCTCTGTATATATTCATAGCCCCCTCCAGGTCTACCACTTTTATGTCTATAGAAACAAGCATACATGTTGGTACAGTCTTTTCCCAAAGGTGCTTCTGCTACCAGCTCTTTGGCACAGGAGCTCCAATGCATGCTCTGAAAGTCCAATTGCCCTCATGCAGTGGTGCAGTCTACCTGGGCCCAGCCGACCCTGAGCTATTTCAAACCCCCGACCCTCACCTGCACAGAATAAAGCTGAAAGTTACAAACACTACAAAAACATCTCCAAACTGAGGGGTCCTTTAATACATGCTCATAAATTACAGCAAACACATTTTAATGTATAATGCCTTGCAAAAGTATTCAACACCCTCAAAATTCATTGTATTTGGCTAGACTACCTTCATCATTTTTATAACCACTCCTGAATTGCTTTGGTCTTGTGTTTGCGATCTCGGTCTTTGAAAGGTGATGTTTCTTCCAAGTTGTATTTTTTTTTAAAGTTCTCTGAACTGGTTTTCTTGTAATATCCCCCTGTATTTTGGACCATCATGACCATGCTCCATAGTATGATGCTGCCCTCACCATATTTCACTGGTCAGTATGATGTTAATTGAGGTATGACCTGCATTAGACTTGAAAGACACAAAACACTTTAAAACTTACCCAAGTACAATATGTTTTGATCTCCTTTTCACCAAAATAACATAGTCTCTTCAATGGGTTACTATTGTGCTTACTTTTTTTTTATTTGTTTGTGGTTCTTATTGAGCAATGGTTGGTTTCTAGCCACCCACATTTGCAGTTCACAAATATGGAGCTCTTAATCTCAACCACTGTACATTGTAACTCCTTCAGAATAGCTATTGACCTCATTGTGGCTAAGTCTAGGTAGTACTTGGATGTTTTGATGCAGCTTGCATTTACTCATTATTGATTATTTTGATATTTTGCTGGGATGCTGAACCTCTTAAATATAATTTAAGACCATGTTTCTAAGTTGTTAAACTTTTTTATCCCATCATTAATATCCTTTTAATACTCAATAATTACTTATTGTAATATAATACATTTTTACGGCTTTCCTTAGTATCCACAGTAACAGTTCAATTGCAGTGGATTTGATCGAAACCTTTCCAGCTACTGTATATGCCATTTCTCAGTGCCAACTTATATATACCAACTTTATCAGGACTGGACATCTGAGGGGGCTGAATACATTTATCAGGCAGTATTTCTTTAGTTTCTGAGGTTGAATATTTGCTGCCTTACCCAGAAGAATGTTGGATGCAGGAACATGTACATTTTCAAAGTGTATCTCAAAATGGCCACCATGCCATGCATCTGCAAATATGAAAGAGAAAGAAGATACTGTAAACATCACACACACTGATGTACACAAATTACCTAAATCTTACTCAAACTTAATCAAACAACTCGTCATCTTACTGTACACAGCAAGGAGTTCCATGAATAAAAAAGATTTGCTAGAAGTAAGTTCGCACCAGAGTTACTCACACTACATACAACTGTACCATGCCTGGGTATGACCCCCCATTCCCTCTGCTGGCCATCATTCACATTGTAACCTTGTACTAACCAAGTACACAAATATACTTTTGTGACTACACTCCTCAACAAGGCAGGTGGGAGTGCGCAACCAAGTTTGTGATCTGTGAATAAATGTAAAGGAAAAAAAGATACAAGGAAGTCCTTTGCACTATGCCTCATATTATTAGGCATAGCTCGGGGAGGATGTTGACCCTGTTGCCTTCCTTCTCACTTTATCAGATATGATCTCATATATAATCTCAGTGGAGGCACCCAAAAAAATAAAACGGTCCACTTCTGTGTCTTTGGCAGGGTTAGGTGTCATACCTGATTTAAACCATGCCTGAGCATCCCCTACCAAGATCTTTTTAAGCATCATTTTATGTTGAGCCGTTATGTTGAGTACATCGATCAGAGCCTGAACACGGTAGCAAGTGTTTACACTATTCAAACTTACAGTACCACACTTTGGGATCAATTGCATTGTAATGCACCCCCTGTCCCTATTGTGAAAGAATTCTTAATCGTTTTACCCTACAATAAATCTACAATATAGAGTGTATATAAAATATGTGTGTATATTAAAGTGTTTTTAATAGCAGCAATTTCATTGAAATAACCTAAATATCATTTCCTCAATGTAAAGATAACTTTAATGTTAAAAAATTACATACTTACTTACAGTTTTATTATGTAAAAACATTTATGTATAACAAGCAGAATGGTTAAAAAGACAGAAAACAGAAATTGTTATAAAATGAATGTGGATTAACACTGGAGCTTACCATCTTGTCCAAACACAGTAAGAGGTCGGATTTTCTTCACGCCAGGTGTGTCCATTGGAACCAAAACCATACTGTGCTGACCATGCCTAATACACACAGGCACACACACACTTGCATAATTAGACCTAATTAATGCAGTGCATAAAATTAAACAAACTCTAACCTTAACCTCAGCAGTCTACAACTTTTAATACAAAGAATATTTTGCTTTTTAAAACATTTGTCCCTGTGGGGTACAGCCAAATGTCCCCAGAAGGTCAAAACACTTATCCTTGTGGAGACATCTGATTCCTGATACAAAAATGTAAATAGCATACACACAAATGCATGATCTTAATATTAAAATTTTTTTATATTTTAAAATGATTATTTAAGCAATATCATACGAGAATTAACAAATGCTGCAAAAGCTCAAACACTGTGGATATTATTATTTAAACGGCATCATACAATAATTAGTGCGGATGTGCTTGAATATCAACAGGGCATTGTGTGCAAAAGGCATCACAGCTGGACTCTAACTGTGATTTTGCTTTTTAATAACGGTTCCATAAACATAATTTATTATTGACAGATTATGATTTGTTGGTTTATTCACCCAGCTATTTTGTTCCACCAACATATATCGTTCCATGACTGACAAAGGTGGAAGTTAACTGAGTACATTTACAGTACCTTGTCACTGTACTTAAGTACATATTTCACTCATCTGTAATTTACTTGGTTCAGTAGAGGATAATTTACTCTGATACATCATAAAGAAATAATCTGTACTCTTACTTGAGTACTAACCACAATGTTACAGCATTTGCAGCAGGAATTTTGCCACCAGCATGTTTACAACATCATACTGACCTTGTTGTTTCTGTAGACAAAGTGCTAATTGCTGGAGACTTTAATATTCATTTTGAGAATCCAGAAGACCCTCTGAGAACAGCATTTATGTCCATACTGGACTCAGTAGGAGTAAATCAGTCTGTAGTAGGACCCACTCATAAAGCAGGTCACACTTTAGATTTAATATTATCCTTCGGATTAAGTATAGGAAATATAACCACAATTCCACAGTCTGAAGTTATCTCAGATCACTACCTTGTCTCGATTAAAGCGTGTCATAGTAATAATGTATGCACAGCACCGCGCTTCCACCTTAAACATACATTTACATCAAATACCGCACAGAGCTTTATCAATAATCTTCCAGAGTTATCAACTTTGATTGGATCGCCATCTGACTTCACAGAACTCGAACAGGCGAATGAATATCTAGAGTCAACACTTCGTTATAGCTTAGATAATGTAGCTCCAGTTAAAAGCAAAATGATTAGAGATAAGAAACTCGCTCCTTGGTATAATGACCACACACGTGCTTTAAAACAAACCGCTCGAAAATTTGAACGTAAATGGCGCCAAACTAAATTGTTAGTATTCAAAATAGCTTGGAAGGAGAGCATCCTGAACTATAAAAAAGCTCTCAGTGATGCTAGATCAACGTATCTCTCCACTCTTATAGAAAATAACAAAAACAACCCGAGATTTTTATTTATCCCGTAGCTAAATTAACTAAAAACAAGACCACTGCAGAAATCTCCACAACAACATCATGCAGTAGTGAGGATTTCATGAATTTTTTCAATAACAAAATCATAAATATTACGCAAAAAATTCAGGCTTTGAAACCAGACAATTTAAATAATTCAGATGAACTAACCACATCACATCAGAACTTAGAATACTTTACTCCCCTTGAAGCGAGGGAACTAATTTCACTCATCTCTTCTTCAAAATCGTCAACCTGTATATTAGATCCTATACCGACACATTTTCTCAAACAGATAGTACCAGCAATAATAGAACCCCTGTTGAAAGTAATTACACACGTGGACAAAATTGTTGGTACCCTTCGGTCAATGAAAGAAAAACTCACAATGGTCAGAGAAATAACTTTAATCTGACAAAAGTAATAATAAATAAGAATTCTATGAATGTTAACCAATGAAAGTCAGACATTGCTTTTCAACCATGCTTCAACAGAATTATTTTAAAAAATAAACTCATGGAACAGGCCTGGACAAAAATGATGGTACCCTTAGAAAATACTGAAAATAATGTGACCAAAGGGACATGTTAATTCAAGGTGTGTCCACTAATTAGCATCACAGGTGTCTACAATCTTGTAATCAGTCAGTGGGCCTATATATAGGGCTCCAGGTAGTCACTGTGTTGTTTGGTGACATGGTATTTACCACACTCAACATAGACCAGAGGAAGTGAAGGAAAGAGTTGTCTCAGGAGATTCAAAAGAAAATTATAGATAAGCATATTAAAGGTAAAGGCTATAAGACCATTTCCAAGCAGCTAGATGTTCCTGTGACTACAGTTGCACATATTATTCAGAAATTTAAGATCCATGGGACTGTAGCCAACCTCCCTGGACGTGGCCGCAGGAGGAAAATTGATGACAAATCAAGGAGACGGATAATCCGAATGGTAACAAAAGAGCCCAGAAAGACTTCTAAAGAAATCCAAGGTGAACTTCATGCTCAAGGAGCATCAGTGTCAGATCGCACCATCCATCGTTGTTTGAGCCAAAGTGGACTACATGGGAGACGACCAAGGAGGACAAATCATAAAAAAGCCAGACTGGAATATGCCAAACTACATGTTGACAAGCCACAAAGCTTCTGGGAGAATGTCCTATGGACAGATGAGATAAAAATGGAACTTTTTGCCAAGGCAAATTTTGCTAATTATACTTGAAGCATATCAAGAAAAGAACACTGTCCCTACTGTGAAACATGGAGGAGGCTCTGTTATGTTCTGGGGCTGCTTTGCTGCATCTGGCACAGGGTGTCTTGAATCTGTGCAGGGTACAATGAAATCTCAAGACTATAAAGGGATTCTAGAGAGAAATGTGCTGGCCAGTGTCAGAAAGCTGGGTCTCAGTCGCAGGTCATGGGTCTTGCAACAGTACAATGACCCAAAACACAGCTAAAAACACCCAAGAATGGCTACGAGGAAAACATTGGACTATTCTAAAGTGGCCTTCTATGAGCCCTGACCTCAATCCTATTGAGCATCTTTGGAAGGAGCTGAAACATGCTGTCTGAAAAAGGCACCCTTCAAACCAGAAACAACTGGAGCAGCTTGCTCATGAGGAGTGGGCCAAAATACCTGCAGAGAGGTGCAGAAGTCTCATTGACAGTTACAGGAATTGCTTGATTGCAGTGATTGCCTCTAAAGGTTGCGCAACAAACTATTAAGTTAGGGGTACCATCATTTTTGTCCAGGCCTGTTCCATGAGTTCATTTTTTTAAATAATTCCGTTGAAGCATGGTTGAAAAGCAATGTCTGATTTTCAATGGTTAACATTCATAGAATTCTTATTTATTATTACTTTTGTCAGATTAAAGTTATTTCTGTGACCATTGTGAGTTTTTCTTTCATTGACCGAAGGGTACCAACAATTTTGTCCACGTGTGTAACTGTTCACTCAGTAGTGGGTATGTCTCCAAATCCTTTAAATTAGCCGTTATTAAACCACTAATCAAGATGCCTGACCTTGACCCCAGTCAGCTTTCAAATTACAGGCCGATATCAAACCTTCCCTTTATCTCCAAGATTCTGGAAAAGGTAGTATCACAGCAGCTATGTTCACATCTACACAGAAATAGCATAAATGAACTGTATCAGTCAAGATTTAGGCCTCATCACAGCACAGAGACAGCACTTGTTAAAGTAGTAAACGACCTCCTATTGACCTCTGATCAGGGTTGCGTCACTATACTTGTGTTACTGGACCTCAGTGCAGCTTTTGACACCATTGATCATAGTATTCTCCTTCACAGATTAGAAAAGGTAGTAGGAATTAAGGGAACTGCCCTCTTGTGGCTCAGATCCTATTTGACTGATCGTTATCAGTTTGTAGATTTAGATGGTGACCATTCCTCATGTTCTCAAGTGGAGTTTGGTGTTCCACAGGGTTCAGGGTTTAGGCCCACTGCTTTTTTCCCTTTACATGCTTCCTCTGGGCAACATAATTCGTAAACATGGTATTAGTTTTCATTGTTATGCTGACGACACACAATTATATGTCTCAGCAAAACCAGATGAGAAAAACCAGTTTGCTAAAATTGAGCAGTGTGTGCAGGACATAAGGGATTGGATGTTAATTAATTTTCTTCTGTTTAATCCTGATAAGACAGAAGTTCTGGTCATAGGACCACAAGTAGCTAGAAGTAAGCTTTCTGATCACACTGTAACTTTAGATGGCCTTTCTGTTCCATCAAATGCAACAGTAAAAGACCTTGGTGTGATTATCTAAGCATTTCACTGCATATCGTACTGTGTAGGATTGTGTATGTGACAAATAAAATTTGAATTTGAATTTATAGATTCCAGCCTTTCGTTTGAAGCACATGTAGATAATATCACCAGGATAGCTTTCTTTCACCTTAGAAATATTGCCAAGATTAGAAACATATTGTCACTAAATGATGCAGAAAAACTAGTTCATGCCTTTATCACCTCTAGGTTGGACTATTGTAACGCCTTACTGTCTGGTTGTTCAACTAGGTGTATAAACAAGCTCCAGTTAGTACAGAATGCAGCAGCGAGAGTCCTCACTAAAACCAGAAGATACGAGCACATGTCCCCTATCTTATCTACACTGCATTGGCTCCCTGTGAAATTTCGCATCGATTTTAAGATTCTACTTTTGACATTTAAAGCACTAAATGGTCTCGCGCCACAGTATTTGAGTGAACTGCTAGTGTCTTACGATCCGCCACGCCTACTTCGATCAAAGAATGCAGGCTGCCTGTCAGTACCACGTATTATTAAAACTACAGCAGGGGGCAGATCTTTTTCTTACAAAGCCCCAAAGTTATGGAATAGTCTTCCTATTAATGTTCGGGACTCAGACACAGTCTCAGTGTTTAAGTCTAGGCTAAAAACCTATTTATTTAGCCAAGCATTTTTGTAAATAGATTAACCTTAGGTAAAGGAGCAGATCTGGGAGACTCATGGACGTAGAGTATTCTGGTGAACTGGTATGTTTAGATGCTGTCTTCCCCACTCTCATTGATCACTCAGGGTTGTTGACGGTGAGGGGATTGGTTGCTTTACATCACAGGGAGCCCTCATGTCTGTGTTTCCTTCTGGCTCTCCCTTTTACTTATGTTGTTATAGTTAGTCCTGCCGGAGTCCCTGCTTGCACTTTGCACTAAATATACATTCACCTTATACATGTTGACTGTGACCATACCCAACTGCCATCTCTCCTTATTTTCTGTTCTCTCCTCTTCTGCTCTCTCCTCTCTCTCTCCTTTCCCTCTCTCTGTCTCTCTGTAGAGCTATACATGTCACTCCTGAGTTGCCAGTGATCCAGACCCGTCTAACCCGTCCTGGAGTCCTGCTTCTGGTTGGAGATCTCGTTGCATGGATGCCCCGTGTGGTCTGCCTGGATTCGTGTGGTGGCTGGGGATGGTTTCCATGAAGACTGTCCTGTCATCGATTGATGCTCTGGGGACCTGTGACTTCAGTTGTTCGATAGCTCAGGACTGGAATCTCCTACAGTCTACCTGAGCCTCCAGGAACAAACTGGACTCCTTTTTATTTTAATTTTAAACACATCTCCTGTTATACTGAACTTCCAGTACACATTATTATGCTGATCAATCCCTGCTATCTGTTATCACCCAGATGAGGATGGGTTCCCTGTTGAGTCTGGTTCCTCTCAAGGTTTCTTCCTATTACCATCTCAGGTAGTTTTTCCTTGCCACCGTCGCCCTCGGCTTGCTCATCAGGGACAATCTTATCATTTTGATTCATACACATTGCATACAAACTTACTTCTTTTATTGTGTAAAGCTGCTTTGCGACAATGTCAATTGTTAAAAGCGCTATATAAATAAAATTGACTTGACTTGACTTGACAATCAGGAAAAAGGGCTAAAGGTAAGATAAGGCTAAAGAAAAAGCCTACTGTAAGCTAATATAAGCTGTGTAAATGTGAGTACTTTTACACTTTTACTCAAGTAGACATGTACATGTGGACTTCTCCTTTTAACTGGGTACTATTTGCCCTAGAGAGTCTCTACTATTACTCAAGTGCAGGATTTGTGTACTTTGCCCACAACTTGCAATAGAGGACTAGTGTAATTAACAGGAGTGAAAAAAAGTTTTAAATTCCTACTAATACTACGTAGCCTACCAGTCCTACAAGTACTTTATTGCTGAAAGTGCTTCAGGCAATAAAGATTTTTCTGAGCTAACTATTATATATTATACAACAGTTAGCTCTGAAAAATCTTTATAGGAATAGTTAACATTGCCATATAACTATTTACTACATTTAATTGTCCTAGTCTTTTATTACAAGACCAATTTCTTTCTGCTTTAGGAAAATAAAATGTGTAATGACACTGGCTGTATAAGTACAGCTGATGTCGTTCTGTTAAGGGCAACAAATGTATGCCATGTGAGAAATCAACACGTATTCCTTCATCCATCTTCATGACATTCCTTTTTCACTTTCTTCTGTTGCTGGGTGGAGATGTTATTCCTCCTAATTTAGACAACACCCTTTCCCATTCTCCCACCCTTAACAACACCCTTTAACAGTTACACAAACAAAACAAAAACTCCATACTCCTTTAACAGTTACCCACAAACAAATCACAAACAGTACACACCCTTTGCATTTCTCATGTTTTATGTTACCATGTGATATTGCAGGGTCCAATAAAAGAGAGCAGGAGAAACTGAAAACCCTTTCACATATGTATGGCCAGGCCAGAGACGTTATTCAGTTCTGAAATTATATATTGGCACATTAGCCCCCTGACATATCACCTAAACTCATTTTACTCACTTATAGTACATTATTTAGTAATTATTACAAGTCACTCCATGATTAGTGATATTAAAATTCCATATCTAGTAAAATCATGTAGTTCTGGAACCAACAAATTTTGTAGTAATAATAGTTATAGATCACTTCAATAGTAACAGTTATTGGTCTATGATTTACAACATGATTTAGTAAACACTTCAATTATTTTGTTAATGTTCGACTCCTTTTCAACAAGTCACAACAAAGCCACTATCATCCACTGCATAAGCTCTGGCTAAAGGGTCGCTAATATCTCTATCTCCCAAAAAAGCCTACTAATACGAGGGAATGTCATCATGCTGTCCACTCATACTGTCACAGTCTAACCAACTATGTAACTTCTCTTCTAGTTACAGTCTGACTCCTTTCCAAATCTTCTTCATCTCCCTACAACTTTCTCACTCTGCCTTTCCCACATCCCTATTCCTATTCAGTAATTCCCGCTTTAAAAGGATGCAGAATCAGACGCTTCCTTGATGGATTATTTTCCTGTCTTGTGATTTTCCTTGCGTAGTGTTTTAGCTAAGACTTCTGGTTGCTGATTAGCCTTCTGATATCTGGACAAAGAGACTCACGTTTGTGCTTCATAAACTTTTTGCTGAACTCTGGTCTTGAAGTCAATGTTTTCGACATGCTTCTGATTTCAGGACAAAGAGACTTAGATCATCGCTCAGGGATGTTTGCTTGGCCATTTTTGGATTAAAAGGTTTTTATATTGATTATGATTTTTGAACCAAAAGACAAAAGACTGAACATTGCTTATGGATCTTCCCTGGTGGCTCTTGCATTTTAAAGTTTTCAACAAGATTTCAATTTCTGAACAAAAGGACTTTGACCGTTGTTCACAGATATTTCCTGGCTGCTTTTGAATGTAAGGTTTTCAACAAGCTTCCAATTTCCAGAGAAAGGTGCTTTAATCAACCTTCATGGGATTTGCCTGCCTGTTTTTGGGTTAAAAGATTTTTTTAAATGTGATTTACATGATCAAAGGCTTTTATATTCCTTGCATAACCTGTGTCTTTTCCCTCAAAAAAGACGCATACAGTATGTGAGACTTACAGTAGATGTGCTGAGTGAGTTAGATTAGTATTAATTCAGGAGCTTATACAATTGACCAGGCAGCAATTTAAATTCTATATAATGTTAAATATGAATGATAAGCATTTTTTGCATATATCTCAGCTACAGATAATTAACACTGGTTTTACAATTCTAAACATTTCGTGAGACATGAATTTCTTTTTGCCACCTGTTTCGTTCGCATCATAAGTGATGTTATAACAACTGATTAGATAATGATTAATTTAAGCTTTCGTTAACAATGGTCATTATCGCAAAGCAGCTTTATAGAATCAACAGAAAATTATGATGATTATGAAAAAATTTACAGATTGTCACTGATGATCAAGCCGAGGGTGACGAGGGCCAAGAGTATCAGAGTTCAGTGGGTCAAATGATTACATACAGTACTGGGCAAAAACACCCCTTGAACCATCCCTTATTTCTTAATAGTTTGCTTTAAAGAGCCAGACAGTATTTTTATGCAGGCTTTTTTAGGCTCTCATTTTTTGCCAATTGTCTGGGCTCTCAATTTTATTCCAGTCCCTGTATCTGACCAGTTTCAGTGGACTTTCTTTGTTTGTTTATATTTTAAGTTACACAGTGACTTATGAATCATTCAAGCATAAAAAAACATAAGAGAATCAGGTACAGTACAGATGTTGACCGATGATCAGACTGGTGATTAGTATACTGGTGACGCTGAATAGATTGGGATAGGTAATAGGACAAATAGGTTTCTGCTGAGATACATAAACAACCAATGTCACGAAAAAATGTAAGTAATTTTTAAAAATTTCATCTACATATTTTAATTAACTAAGAAAATGCAGGGTGGCTCTAGACTTTTACGCAGTACTGTAGACACATGCAAAAATAGTATTTTATGTAACTGTTTTGCTAAAAAAAATATTTGGGTTGGTTAACGAGGACAGGGAATCAAATTCAGGATTTTTTTCCATATAAAAAAATTATCATGGACTAACTGACATCACTAAAAAAAGTAAAAAATTGTAAAGTCTTTCACAGAAGCCTTTTTTTCTCTTATGTGTTGCTGTTCAGAAAGTTAGAATAACGTTTGAAAAGCATTGTGCACTGACCCAACAAAATTTCGTTAGCCGTTTATTTTCAAAAATAATATTATGCAAAATATTAAAATACCCAACAATTTCCATATAATGTTGTTGTTTACTTGTGGGTGTGTGCAGTGATTCACATTGTGTCAAAAAATACATTGGTGGTAAAACACAGAATTAAGTCAACAGACCTTGTTGATCTGTCTTTCTATGTCAACTTGGTTGGGTTTTGAATATTACTTCATAATAAGTGCAGACACACCCAGAAACATGTGCATACGCACATCAAATTTCTAACTATCAGCACTGTCCAAATGTACATCTCTAAGTGCATCCCTCAACCTATCTATGTATTATGATGTAGATGATACCTGCTGATACTGTCAGACTCCTTGCTCTTGCACATCACTATAGCAATCTTGCACTTTGGGTTGCCAGCACCTAGAGATAAAAAATTATATCTTGAAAAATACGTCATTTGTTTTGAGAAAAAATATATTTATAATATACACTCATGTTCAAAAGTTAGTACCCGCCTTTTAATTCTATGTGTTTTTGTGTAAAAACAATCATCTGGTCATACCAGGTCGTAGTATAAGGCAAAGATTAAAGCCAAAAAGGAAAAAAAAATTTACCCCCTTACTGCTTCTACAGTATTAAAGATTAAAGGTCTTAAATCTTGGTGCAGCCAGGAGCTAATCATGAGTACTTGATTAATTGATGTGGACTGAAAAGAATATGGAAGCATACGTGAGGTTAGCAAAACTATGTCTGAGGAAAGGACAATGCTTCTGGAATAATGTCCGATGGGTACCTGTGCACCTTGAAGTACAGATGTTACTCAACCGGAATTACACTTCTACTGTTGCAGCACCCGGTGGCGGCATTAGGGTTTTGCATTTGCTGGCTTTACGTCGCTAAGTGGCGCTATAACCATACAGTAGACTGAGGCATCAGCCCTTAGTTCATTCTCTTTTCCTTGAGATTTGCACATGAAAGCAAACAATTTCAAGTTAAACATTGTAAGTAAATGAATGCATAATCACCGTCAGCCGAGTCGACCAACAACTAGCTAAAAATTGGTCGAAACTAGGTCCTGCAGCAGGACAATGATCAGAAGCACACCAGTAATTTTTTATCAGAATGGCTGAAAAATAAAAGAATGGCCTAGTCAAAGTCCTGAGCTCAACCTCAATCTTAGGCTGGAGCCTAAGAATGCTGTGCATAAAGTATGCAATTTCCCAAATCCTCCCTGAAGTGATGCAATGTTATAATAAAGAATGGGACAAAATTCTTCCACAATGGTGTAAGAGACTGATAAAGTCATCCAGGAAACAAATGCTTCAAGTTATTAAGCTAATGGTGGCTCTAAACAATTGAAACACATTTTTGTTTTTGGATTAATTTTTGTGAAAAACGATGTGTTCTTGAACGTCTAAGGTTATATTTGCCTAATACTAAGACTTGCTACAATCAGATGATTATAATGTTTTTACACAAAAACACAGAATTAAAAGAGAGATGCTAATTGGGACAGTCTGATGCCCCCAGCGCAGGGCTTTCTTGCTTTTCCTGTACTTTTTTTACTCATCAGCGTCTATGCAAATCAAATCAACAAGATAGATTAAACCCATACCAGACCAATTTTGTGTGTATGTTTGCCCAATTATCACTAAAAAGCTTGATACAGATCACACACTATATGTTCATAGACCTGCTGGAAACATGCATTTGGCACTCTGACACACTCTTTCCATAAAAACAGAAGTGCCCATTAACTGTACTTACTAAAAACACTACAATAGTAATTTATTGGCTATATTACTATAAGATGGAAAAAAAACAAATTACAGTAAACTATACTTTAACTATAGTAAAATCTGACATAGGATCAATAATAATAGGAGTTTATCAACCTGAATATCACCTGGTCTACACTGCAACGATATGGCAAAGACAGCACTATGTTCACAGAGGCAAACTTCTATCTAAAATACAACACATACACACGCATACACCTAAACCACTAAACAGTGTTTATGACTGAATGGAGAAATTAAATTATGAAATCACACGTACAGTACAGATGCACTCAATTAAAAGGCGTGGGTTTTCTCAATGGGTATACAGCGGAACCTTGGATTACGAGCATAATTCGTTCAGGAAGTGCGCTCGTATTCCAAAACACTCGTAAACCAAATCATCATTTCCCATAAGAAATAATGAAAACTCCTCACAGCCTCAAAAAATAAATACATAAAAATAATTAATACAATCTATAAAATAAAAATAAAACAAATTAATCTGCACTTTACCTTTAAAAAAAGTACAAATAAATCCTGACAGATAAGTGTTTCCGTGTGTGTGTGTGTGTGTGTGTGTGTGTGTGTGTGTGTGTGTGTGGAATTAGCCTCTTCCCTCGCCTCATTTTACAGAGTAACACTCCTCCTCCCTCTCCCCATCTCGCTTTTTAAAATTCACAACAAACACACACACACGCGCACACGCACACACACACACACACACACACACACACACACACATACACACACACAACGGAAAAACCGTTTTAACAAGAAAAAAATAAATCTCTCTGAGACTGGCATGAGCGTATATTAACGGACTCACTTTTTAAGTTTCACAACAAACGCATAAACACAGCGGAAACACCGTTTTAACGGAAAAAAGCGAGACTGGCATGAGCGCATACTAACAGAATCACTTAAGTTTCACAACAAACGGACACACACAAACACGGACAAGGTGAGAGAGTGACGCTCAGTGTCAAAATAAGAGTCGCATGCGTGCTACATGATACTTGCTCAGTTTCCGAATAAAAATTTATTAAAAATCTTTGCTCGGTTTGCGGAACACTCGTAAATCACGTTACTCGCAATCCGAGGTTCCACTGTACATGATTCCATGTTTCCATAATTGGATCTTGTACAAATTTGGAACAAATTCCAAGGAAAACACACATTAGTGGTGTAATAAGGCCTAAAGCTGCTGATTTAAGCCTTTGCTGTTGCAATTTTTATTTTTATAAATAGCAATATTTTATTATTACTCTGGCTTTAAATTTGGTAAAGAGAACATTCTGGCTTCCTCAGGACTAAAAATAAGAATAAGAACAGAATAAAAATTCGATTGAGCAGAAGAATCTAATCCTGAAGAGGATTCAGTTAATTAATAGGCTACCACATTCATTTTAGTAGTGTGGAGCTCTGTTTTTTGTTAACAGCAGTAAATCAAGACTAATGGCATGGATCTTCAGGAAAATCGAAAGTAATTTTTAGGATGAGAGTTTTTAACCCAGAGTTACTTCAATTTCATGGCCACAATCAGTCAGTCAGATTTAGCACTGAGTTACAATTATGAATATTTTTAATACACCAAACAGCCATAACCGCCAGTCTTGTTGAGGTTCCCCTTGTGCCACCTTGGGTAAATCTGGGCATGACTCCACAAGACACCTGGAGTGTGCTGTGGTGTCTGATAACAGGATGATATCATTGGATCGTTTAGGTGCTGTGGGTTGCGGAGTGGTGCCTGTGTGGATCAGACTTGTTTGCCTAGTGCATACCTTGGGTGCTCAATTGGATTGGGATCTGGGGTGTCTGGAGGCCAGGTTAGTGGCCTTGATCTCTTTGCTTGCTAGGCCCTGCACATAGTGAGCTGTGGTGCACCGGCGATTCTGGTGAATTTCTAGCATGGTCATCATTTAATTTTTCCAGCAAAGTTCATTAGCTTTTCTTTGGGATCAGACCAGATGACCTAGACTCTGCTCCCTGCTGGCGTAATTGAGCCTTGAGTTCCATGATCCTGTCACCTGTTCACTGGTATATACAGATGCATCTCAATAAATTAGAATATCATTAATATGTTCATTTATTTCTGTAATTAAATTAAAAAAGCGAAACTGAGATTAAATCTATTTGGCTAAGGTATAAACTTCTAAAGTAAACAGGTGGAAACTTTTGGTTTTAACTGTAAATGAATTGGATGGGTGTGGTACACAATAGGGTTACAAAGGAGGTGCATTGGTAACTTGGCTCTGTGAGTCAGCATACTGAAGGAGAGAGAAAAACAGCCAGATAAAGGGAGAGACACTGAGGAACTTGCAAAGTATAGAAATTATCTTAAAATGTAAGAAAGCTACACTTATTCTATGTATATGCAGCTCATTAAAATGCACAGTGGTTTGGTTTCATATAAATAGAATAAACATGGCTATTGCAGAAGAATACCTTCCAGGCTGTGCTGGTCCATCAAGCAAAGGGATACCATTGTACTTACGGTAAAACAGGTATTAGTACTTTTGGCAGGTGCCAAGTCCTGCTGGAAAATGAAATCAGCTTCTCCATGAAGCTGGTCAGCAGAGGGAAGCATGGAGTGCTCTAAAACTTCCTGGTAGATGGCTGCGCTGACCTTGGATCTGATAAAACACAGTAGACCTACACCAGCAGATGACATGGCTTCCCAAACCACCACTGACTGCAAACGTTACACTGGACTTCAAGCAACTTGGATTCTGTGCCTATCCTCTCTTCCTCCAGACTTCTGATTTCCAAATGAAATGGAAAATTTACTTTAATCTGAAAAGAGGACTTTGGCCCATTCAGCAACAGTCCAATCCTGTTTGTCCTTAGCCCAGTTAAGACATCTCTGACATTGTCTCTGGTTCAGTTGTATGTCCTGGATATGTCTGTGTGTGGTGGCTTTTGAAGAACTGACTCTAGCTGCTGCCTACTCCTGTTGAAACTTCCCCAAATTCCTGAATGGGCTTAGTTTCACAATCCATTTAAGGCTGTGGTTATTCCTGTTGCTTGTGCACCTTTTTCTACCACATTAGAAAAAGTTTACATACACCATTTTTTAAACCACTCAACAGATAGTTTGGCAAGTTGGATAGAAACTCTAATTTATTAATGACACAAGTAATACTTCTAACAAATGTTTAGGGTAATATCACTTATAATTCACTTTATCACAATTCCAGTGGGTCAAGAAATTACATAAACTCAGTTGACTGGGTCTTTAAACAGCTTAGAAAATTATCAAAAATGCCACCATAGCTTTAGAAGCTTCAGGTGGGTTAATTGTCATCATTTGAGTCAACTGGATGTGTAGTCAGTGGCTTTTTGTTTGACATCATGGGACAAATCAATATAAATACAACACCTTACTAAAAAATGTCTGGTTTATTCTGGTCTGTTCATCCTTGGAAACAATTTCCAAATGGACAAACAATCCATCCATCCATCTAACACCCTCTGTAGTTCAACTAAGGACAGTGAAGGCCAGTGGTGATTACCATTGTATTTATTTCCATTTTACAACTGTGATGGGACCTCCGGTCAACATTCACACATTACGAGCAGTTTTGGAATTCCAATTAGCTGAATCTACATGTCATTGAACTGTCGGGAGAAGCCGGAGTACCAGAAGGAAACCCACCAAGCATGGGGAGAACATGCAAACACCATGCACACAGACCCCGAGGACTGAACGCAGACCCTGAATGTGCAAGGTGGCAGCTCTAACCACTAAGCCACCATGTCCCTGTACTAACAATTCTACTCAAATATAATCTCCTTTAGACCACACAGTCACCATACTGCTCAAGAACAAGACATGTACTTTGGTATCAAAAGTACAAATCAATCCCAGAACAAAAGCAAAAGAACTTATGAGGAAACATATGTATGCACAAATGTATTCATATCCACAGTAAAACAAGACCGATATTGACTTAAAATGCTGCTCAGCCAGGAAGAAGTCACTGCTCCAAAACCATCAAAAGCCAGGATATGGTCTGCAGCTGTGCATGGAGACAAAAATTCTTACTTTGCCAACAAATTGTCTGGAGGACCTGAGAAAGCATGTGAGAACAAGGAGGTCTACAAATCTGACTCAGTTACACAAGTAAGGAGGAATGGAAAGCTTCTAAAAAGCTTGTGGAATGATACACAAAATCTTACCCAAAAACACAAATGATACCATTTTAAACATACCAGTTTTTGTGTATGTTTACTACCATAAAATGGTATGTTTACTAAGATTAAATGTCAGGAACTGTGAAAAACTGAGATTAAATCTATCTGGCTAAGGTATAAACTTCTAAAGTAAACAGGTGGAAACTTTTGGTTTTAACTGTAAATGAATTGGATGGGTGTGGTACACAATAGGGTTACAAAGGAGGTGCATTGGTAACTTGGCTCTGTGAGTCAGCATACTGAAGGAGAGAGAAAAACAGCCAGATAAAGGGAGAGACACTGAGGAACTTGCAAAGTATACAAATTATCTTAAAATGTAAGAAAGCTACACTTATTCTATGTATATGCAGCTCATTAAAATGCACAGTGGTTTGGTTCCATATAAATAGAATAAACATGGCTATTGCAGAAGAATACCTTCCAGGCTGTTTTTAAACAAACTGTCAGTTACGAAAGAAAAAAAAAATCAAAAATAAGGAGGAGGGTAGATGAGATCCACTCTATAAACTATGGCATGGATGTGGAGAATCCTGCTCTCTCATTCTTTCAGTCTCTGAATGCGGGGGCGCACACACACACACACACACACACACACACACACACACACACACACACACACACACACACACACAATTACATAACTGCTATTATTTATTTAGCGTTTCATTCTAAAGTTGGTCTCTCTCAGGCTCTAAGATTGAAGGAGTACCAGTGACGGAGCTTCTTTAGAGAGGACACACACACACAATCAAGGTAGGACACAGTCTTAGAAATAGATTCTCATATTGTACCATGTTTAAAAACATCTTTGGCTACATTGTTGCCAGGATTAATAGTAGGTGTATGACCTTTTGTTTGTTGATAACCATGAGCCGAATTATATTTGATTGTAAACTGCATCTTTATATCACACTGTGTAGTCACACTCCTAAACCTGAATCTAAAGTTCAAAATAAAGAAATAAAGAAATGTGACTGTTCCTAGCATGTTGAACTAAACATTTTTGTTCTGGTGAAACTATTCTATTTCCTACCAACTCAATGGACAACAATGAAGTGAAACACAAGAAGTGTTATTCTGTGACTAGTGTTAAAAATCAGACAACCTTTAACAGTTGTAGTTATGTAGAGGATTTTGTTACATATGTCTACTTGGTTTAACTTGACATTAAAGGAGTAGGACAAAAATATTTTTATTTTCTGTAAGCATGCTTATTCATGTTTGTAAATTTTCTGATCACTCATTTCTTATTAGGTATTAGTAATCTTGCTTTAGTAAGTATTAACAGGAGTCATTGTGATAAAGAAATGTTACAGAGTAAAAAATATAGAAATACATTAGAAAATGTACTCAAAAAAGAATAGACTATAATTAGAAGTTTGTCCTGGGACTGGTGTAGACTGAAATAAGAACATGTGGCGTACAATAGTGTATTGGCACAGCCATGTAAAGTTCAGGTTCAGTTTTATATTACATTATAAACACCCAGAGTTTCACCTTACACCTCATTTGTTTTGTCGATCATAGTTTGTTAAAACACTGCTTTAAAAATATATTGCCACAAGCAGAAAAGTTGCATGCTCCTGAAATAACAAGGAAATATAAATATTCAAGGTTTTGATTATGATTAAAGAACTGTGTTCATCTGGAATTAAACTCTGAAATACAACTCGGAATTGGAACATGTTACTTTATGTCTTTCCTAGTACTTACTATAAATGCAGAAATTAGCCTGTAGAGTTTGACCTGTTGAGCTTATTGATCAGTGCAGTTCAGTGAAGGTAATATGCCAATTAACTAAATAGCAGAAAAATGCATTATTAGGTCCATGGTTTTTAAAGACGCAAACTTTTTTTTTTCTTTCAGAACATTATGAGCGTCCATGGACACTATGATTCTGAAGAGAATTATAATTATCATTACAGTTACAATGACAGCTTAAACCACAGCTACTATGATGATGACTTGGAAGACTACTACACTGTGTGTGACAAATCAGATGTTCGCTTTTTTGCCAGTTTCTTCCTTCCAGTGGTCTATGGCCTAGCACTTATTGTAGGCCTGGTGGGAAACTCCATGGTTGTTTTTGTCTATCTATCTCTGAAGCGCCGACAAACACTAACAGATGTCCTCATTGTTAACCTGGCCTTTGCGGACCTCCTCCTACTCCTCACCCTACCCTTCTGGGCAGCAGATGCGGTAAACGGCTGGGAGATTGGTGTGGTGGCCTGCAAGATAACCTCAGCCCTCTACACAATCAACTTCAGTTGTAGCATGTTTCTGTTAGCCTACATTAGCGTGGACCGTTACAAAATGCTTGCCCGGGGCTCAAGAAATCACACGAAGCCACCTGGAAACAGACCGGGAAGACAGAGGCTGCTACTGTCCATTCTGATCTGGTTAATAGCATTCATGTTTGGCTTGCCAGATTTTTTCCTCACCACTGTCAAGCAGCACTCATCAGGACACAAATCATGCAGGGCAGTTTACCCACACAATATGGCACAAGCAGCAAAAGCTAGTTTGGAAGTTCTGGAGGTGTTGGTGAGCTTCTTGTTACCCTTCCTGGTAATGATGTACTGCTATTACCATGTGGGAAAGACCCTCAGTCAGACAGCAACAACTGGAATGAGGGAAATACGGAGGTGGAAGGCATTCCAGGTCCTGATAGCTATTGTTGGAGTGTTTCTGTTGACACAGCTGCCATATAACATTGTCAAGCTTATACGAACCCTAGACATCATCTATACATTGGTGACAGACTGTAAGGACAGTAAAGGCCTGGATCGGGCCACCCAAGTCACAGAGAGCTTGGCACTCACACACTGTTGCCTAAATCCTGTCCTATACATCTTTGCTGGCTCGTCCTTCAAGGTGCATGTGCTGGAAATTGCTAAGCGCTGTGGACAGACTGGAAGGCACTGCCATCAGAACAGGCAAGTTGCAGTTGAGATGGTGCTAAAACCACAGACCAGAACAAACAGCAACGGATACTCAGAATCAGATGAGGAACATACAAGTACCTTTACCATCTAGCAGAGATGGTGCTAACCAGAGACTAAAGAATGAATTATAGGGTGGGTGAAAATAAACTAGGCAATATTTAATGGCTATAGAACTTATAGCCATAGGAGTCATGATGAAAACAGTCCCTAAATAAACAATAGTAAATAGGATTTCATATTTCTCACTTTGATAGGACATGCATCGACTGCAAGAGGCAGCACATGCAACGTAAACAAACTTGGCTGTTCAGGAGCGAGTTAAGATGGAAGCATGATATGAAGAGTGGAATTCCGTTGTTCTTGTGCAGAGATGGTGGGGTACAGTGAAGGAAGGAATGTAAAACTACGTTTAGAGACAAGAAAACATTGTCATGGAAAGCTGTTGACCATAAATGCCTATGTTGAAATGTAAAAATTTCCTTTAATCTTTTTAGGTAATAAAGTACATGTACAATTTGTTTTAATACATTTCTATTAGAAATATTAAATTTATTTTTTAAAAATTATGCCTACTTATTTTTGACCACCCTGTACAGTATATAGAAAATTTTTATATTCTAAAAGGATATTTAGGCATTTAAATAAGGTCCAGTATTTAGAAATTTAGAAAATAGAGTGCTGCTGACACAGAATTACATTGTGATTTTCAGATTCTAATAAACAAGAATATTCAGTTTTTATATCTAATTTTTTCTCTAAATTCTGATAGACATCTCTATTCATAATAAATTCATCTGAAGTTTAGAGGAAAAATCAGTACATTCTTAGAGCTGAGTAGATGGGTAAAAGCTGCAGGTGTACAGCTTACAAATTTTTGCTGATCTGTACATTTTATTCTGTATTCTGCTCTGTACGCCACCATAATGAATTAAAAATGAGGCAATCACAAGATGTGGTTAAAGTTTAAATGCAAATCTCATGTGGAGAAATGTTGAGCTTCTACCTTAAGATGCTTAGAAAGACTCTTACTGCAACAGACGTCAGTTACTGCTTGCTTGTGGGTCTTTCCGCCTTCAGTTTTGCCTTAGTAAGTGACAAGCATGCTCAATTAGGATGAGGTCAGGAGATGCATTCAAATCATTCCATTTTGTTGCCTTTGTGGTAGAACTATTTGTACTGTGAAATGACATTCTATCTGTTTTGCAGCATCAGATTAAATGTAATCAAAATGTATAGTTCTATGCACTCTCAAATTAATTGTGATACATCTATCAGCAGTCACATCAACAAATATTAATGACCTACTTCCATTGGCAGCCATATTCCCATGGTTGACAGATTATGTGGTACACTGGGGATCATGAACGTTTTGCTTCTTTCTCCACATTTTTTTCACTTTGGGTAAAGTTAATCTTTGACTACTTTATATAAAGTATATTGTACACACAGTATATTGTATTGCGAGCATAATTCATTCTGGAAGCATGCTCTCATCAAACACTCGTAAATCAAAGTTCCCCTTAAAAAATAATGAAAACTCAAATTATTCGTTTAACAACTCAAAAAAATAAATACAGTCTTATGCAAAGGTTTAGGCATCCCTTGACAAATAACAGATTTTGTTTATTTTTTAATTGAAAAGATGTTAACATCTCTTTGGGCAAGTTTGGGCACCCTAAGAGTTTCTCAGATTCTTTTTGCAAGGTTTCAGACCTTAATCAGCGTGTTAGATCTGATGCATGGCAACAACGGTCATAAGTAAATGCCAATTTCAAAGCTTTACAAATACTTTCAATCTTCAAACATTGTGCACACACTTGTGGACACTCAATAACCATGGGTTCCTCTAAGCATCTGTGTTAGACTCTGAAAATCAAAGTTGATTTTTTCAAGTCAAGTCAAGTCAAGTAGGCTTTTATTGCCATTCCAACCATATACACAGTGAAACGAAACAACGTTCCTCCAGGACCAGGGTGCTACATACATGCAACAACATAAATTTACAACACAAATTGTTACATTTTTAAGTTAATCTAAAAGAACTATCAAATTTCTATACAAAAATACACAATAGACAAAGTGCACGTGCAAACGTGCAAACAAAGAGTTACATGACAGACACAACAATGTAACACATAACAGTCCTTTTTTTGATGAAGTATGAATTGAGGTAGTGGGAAGAGCAGCAGTAAACAGTTTACATTTTGACAAGAGTATTGTGCGCAAATAGCAGTCAAATAAATATTGTGCAAAAAATTGCGAAGAGCAGCACAGGTAGGTAGGTATGAGCAGATTGAGATGGATGTATATCAGTGTGATTGTGCATGTGTGTTTAACAGTTCAGTCCAGATGTTATTTAGTTCGTCTGAGTGATTTGTGTGTGTGTGTGTGTGTGTGTGTGTGTGTGTGTGTGTGTGTGTGTGTGTGTGTGTGTGTGTGTGTGTGTTTATCAGTCCAGTCTCTTTGTGTTGAGGAGACAGATGGCTTGCGGGTAAAAACTGTTGCACAGTTTGGATGTGAGTGCCCGAATGCTTCGGTACCTTTTTCCAGATGGCAGGAGAGTGAAGAGTGAGTGTGAGGGGTGTGTCCGGTCAGCCACAATG
Organism: Clarias fuscus; assembly: GCA_030347435.1. Classification (NCBI taxonomy): domain Eukaryota; kingdom Metazoa; phylum Chordata; class Actinopteri; order Siluriformes; family Clariidae; genus Clarias; species Clarias fuscus. The sequence continues at coordinate 12,369,613 of CM059226.1, forward strand.
CTGGTGGCTTTGTGGATGCAGCGTGTGGTGAAAATGTCTTCGATAGAAGGGAGAGAGACCCCGATGATCTTCTCAGCTGTCCTCACTATCCGCTGTAGGGTCTTGCGGTCTGACATGGTACAATTCACAAACCAGACAGTGATGCTGCTGCTCAGGATGCTCTCAATAGTTCCTCTATAGAAGGTGGTGAGGATTGTTGGTGGAAGCTGTGTCTTTCTCAGCCTTTCCAGGAAGAAAAGACGTTGTTGAACTTTCTTATGCAGAGAGCTGATGTTGAGGGACCAGGAGAGGTTCTCCTCCAGGTGGACGGCCAGGAATTTTGTGCTCTTGACGATCTCCACAGAAGAGCCGTCGATGCTGAGCGGAGAGTGATCGCTCCGTGTCCACCTGAAGTCAACAACCATCTCTTTTGTCTTTTCGACGTTCAGAGACAGGTTGTTGTCTTTACACCAGTCCGTTAGCCTCTGCACTTCCTCTCTGTACGCTGACTCGTTGTTCTTGCTGATGAGACCCACCACGGTCGTGTCATCAGCGAACTTGATGATATGATTGGAGCTGTGTGTCGCTACACAATCATGAGTCAGCAGTGTGAACAGCAGGGGACAGAGCACGCAGCCCTGGGGGGCCCCAGTACTCAGTGTGGTGGTGCTGGAGGTGTAGCTCCCGATCCGCACTGCTTGAGGTCTTTCGGTCAGAAAGTCCAGGATCCAGTTACAGAGGGAGGTGTTCAGGCCCAACAAGCTCAGCTTCCCGATCAGCTGTTGGGGGATGATTGTGTTGAATGCTGAACTGAAGTCTATGTACAGCATTCTGACGCAAGTGTCTTTCTTGTCAAGATGTGACAGTGCCAGGTGGAGTGTGGTGGAGATGGCGTCGTCCGTTGAACGGTTTGGACGAGGGAGGCAGCAAGGTCTTGATGACGAGCCGCTCGAAGCACTTCATGATGATGGGTGTGAGTGCAACAGGGCGGTAGTCATTGAGACAGGGCACAGAAGACTTCTTCGGCATGGGGACGATGGTGGTAGATTTAAAGCATGTGGGAACGACGGCGCTGCTCAGAGAGATGTTGAATATGTCGGTGAGAACATCTGCCAGCTGTTCTGCACATTCTCTGAGCACTCTGCCTGTGATGTTGTCTGGTCCAGCAGCTTTACGTGGGTTGACTCTGTGTAGAGTTTTCCTCACATCAGCCGTGGTGAGAAACAGCACCTGGTCATTCGGCGGAGGGGTGGTTTTCCTCGCCGTCACATCGTTCTGCATGTCGAACCGTGCGTAGAAGCTGTTCAGCGCATTCGGAAGGGAGCCGTCACTGTCACAGGTAGGTGATGAAGTCCTGTAGTTAGTGATGGCTTGTATACCCTGCCACATGCGCCGTGTGTCACTGGTGTCCCTGAAGTGATTGTGGATTCTCTGGGCGTGTGCGCGCTTCGCCTCTCTGATGGCCCGGGACAGTTTGGCCCTTGCTGTTCTTAGGGCCGCCTTGTCCCCCGCTTTGAAGGCAGAGTCTCTGGTTCTCAGAAGTGCACGCACCTCTGCAGCAATCCACGGTTTCTGGTTGGGTCGTGAGATGATGCTCGACAGTGACGTCATCGGTGCACTTGTTGATGTAGCTGGTCACTGATGACGTGTACTCCTCCAAGTCGGTGTAGTCGCCGTAAGCTGCAGCCTCCCTAAACATGTTCCAGTCAGTGTTCTCGAAACAGTCCTGAAGAGCAGAGATGGCTCCTGCTGGCCAGGTTTTCACCTGCTTCAGAAACCGGTTTTGAACGCCTGACGAGTGGTCTGTATGCTGGAATTAGCATAACAGAGATGTGGTCTGAGTAGCCGAGGTGTGGGCGGGGCTCTGCCTGATATGCGCCGGGGATGTTTGTGTAAACAAGATCCAGCGTGTTTTCCCCTCTCGTTGCAAAGTCCACATACTGATGGAATTTACGAAGCACTGACTTGAGATTTGCATGGTTGAAATCTCCATCCGGGTGTGTGTTCTGCAGATTACTGATCTTAGCATACAGTTCACAGAGCGCTTCCTTAGCATTAGCACTAGGTGGAATGTACACTCCGATAATCAAAATGGTGGTGAATTCTTTAAACGGCGACTCAAAACTTATCTATTTCTCCAGTACTTACAGGACTAACCCCCCCCAAAAAAAAAAAAAAAACTCTTCCCAGTTGTGTTAGACTAATCGCACTTAGTTATTGACCTAGTTAACCCAGTGTAAGTATCTGTCCAGTAATGTAAACTTCAAAGCACTTTTTGTAAGTCTGCCAAATGCCTAAATGTAAATGTAAATGTACATCTAACAGTCACAATCTCCAGCAACGATGAGCAAAAGCTAGAAACTAGCACAGAGTTCTTACCCCATTTCATGTTGATGTAAACACACAAGCCGCCGCCGCAAGTCTTACCGCACAGAGCTGCGTTTCTGTCGGCACGAAACGAGGCTAGTCCGTCTAGCTGAATGCTGGTGTCTGGAACTCTGTCGCTGAGCCATGTCTCCGTGAAAACAAATACACAGCAGTCCCTGACCTCACGCTGTGTAGCCTGTTGCAGTCGGATGTAGTCCAGTTTATTTTCCAGGGAGCAGACGTTAGATAAGATAAGACGTTAAATAAGTTTTTGAAAATTGATGCCCACAATGCAGGAGAAGGCTACAAGAAAATAGCAAAGCATTGTCAGCTTGCAGTTTCCACAGTGAGAAATGTAATTAAGAGATGGCAGTTCAGGGGAACTGTGGAGGTCAAGATAAGATCTGTTCTGAGAACTGCTCATATGCTGGTCACAAAGACAAATCAAAGCACCTGTTTGATTGCAAAAAAACCTGCAGGAAGATTTAGCAGATTCAGGAGTGGTGGTGCATCATTCCACTGTTCAGCAATGCTTGCACAGACAAGACCTTCATGGAAAAGTCAGCAGAAGAAATCCTTACCTGCATCCCCATCATAAAATCCAATGTCAGAAGTATGCAACAGAACATCTACAGAAGCCTGATGCGTTTTGGAAACAAGTGCTGTGGACTGATGAAGTTAAAATAGAAATCTTTGGCCACAATCAGCAAAGGCATGTTTGGAGAAAAAAAGGAGCAGCATTTCATGAAAAGAACACCTTGCCAACTATTAAGCATCTTTGCTTTGGGGTTGCGTTGCAGCCAGTGGCACTGGAGATATTGCACGGGTGGATATTGCACGGGCTGGTATTTAGTGCACGGTATTCCACTAAATACCAGCAAATTCTGGAAGCAAACATCATACCATCTGTAAAAAAGCTGAAGCTGAAAAGAGGATGGCTTCTACAACAGGACAATGATCCTAAACATACCTCGAAATCCACTATGGAATATTAAGAGACGCAAGGTGAAGGTTTTGGAATGGCCATCACAGTCCCCTGATTTAAACATCACTGACAATTTGTGGGTAGATCTTAAAAGAGCTGTGTATGCAAGATGGCCAAATAATATTACAGAACTAGAAGCTTTTTGCAAGGAAGAATGGGAGAAAATCCCAAGTACAAGAATTGAAAGACTTTTAGCTGGCTATAAAAAGCGTTTACAAGCTGTGATATCTGCCAGAGGAGGTGTTACTAAGTACTGATTATGTAGGGTGTCCAAACTTTTGCACAGTGCCACAATAATGTTTTCATTTTCTATCTTAGATCAATATATGACATAAAAAGTAACTATGCACCAATGTTTGCTGAAAAAAGGCTTACTGGCCTCAACACCTAGTGATTTACAAATGTTTGGGCCATTAAAGAATTTCAGACGTGAAGCAGATTTGGCGCCAGTATACTGAGAAAATTTTATAGTATCCAAGCATTAGTAAAATGCTGGGATAAATATATTTGTGTAGGTGATTATCTAATGAAATAAAAGTACTTTTTACTTTCATATCTATGCTGTTATTCTGCACAATAAAAAATTATGATTTGTTTTGAATGCCCCTCATATAAGGAGGAAAAAAATATCATTCTTAAAAAATATACAACTTTAAAATGGTATAAAATCGACTGTTATGTAAAAAATATATACTTTACACCTTAAGATATTAGAAATCACTTGCTAAACCATTCTAAAATCTTTTTAGAAAAAAAAAACAGAGTGTCATAGGGTTTTAAGTATTTTAAGACCTTTGGTTACACGTTTTATTTAGTTTTCAGGAAAAAAAAAACTAAACAAATTTGATTCTTACAGTAGATATGGCTTACTAACTCCTTTCTGACCAAACCAAAAGCAGCTTCTATAAGGCTTGGGAGACAATACAGAATTAATAATTGTATCTTTTTTAATTATCATCATGAAAAAAATCTTGCCGTGTTTACTTTAGGTATCAGAAATTGGATACTGCTGAACAGTAGCTTGTCTATTAATAATATGGTAGGAAAATAAAACACTTACCACTGCTCCACCACTTCTTGCCATGAATGACATAGTGGTCTTTAGCCTTGTTCAGAGTACACTCCATGTTGGTTGCATCACTTGAGGCAATATCTGGCTCTGAAAGAAAAACAGAAATACAGACAGCAAATTAAAATGACAAACAAGTAAGACAGTGAGGACACAGCTACTGAACTGATCACTTTAAAGATTTGTTTTTCAGATATGCACTCACTGTCCACTTTATTAGGAAAACCTGTACAACTACATGAGGCATGCTTTTTGATCAACACATTTCCATGGCTTTTCCATGACTTCTCCAGGACTTTGATTTTCCAAACTGAAGTTACAAGAAAATGTATTACTAATGTGTTATGTGATCACTGAATGACACCATAACAAACATGTACCCTGTGTAGAGAAAAAACCTACAGTATTATGATGTTTCAGACATTCTTTGGAAGTGGATGTAACTTTCATTGCATATACAGTAAATGTTACCACTATCTAGGTACTATGCTTGTGCCACCTCATTAGGTCTTAAACAATTAGGTCTTAAGTTACACATATTAAAGAAATTGGACTTAACAAAATATTGTGAAAAAATGAGAGCGAAAAAAGTCCTTCAGGATGCCTGAAGACCACATAAAATTCATCAAGACCACATAAAAAATTACAAGAATGTCTGGCTTTTTGGAAGCAAAATATGAAAAAATGGGGGTGGCTCAAGACTTTTGCACATCACTGCACATCAGTAGTTAAGGTATTGGAATACGGTTCGAAAGGTCCCAGGTTCAAACCCCACAATCACTGTTGGGCCCTTGAGCAAGGCCCTTAACCTTCAACTGCTCAAATGTATAATGAGCGAAATGTAAGTCGCTCTGGATAAGGACAAATGCCTAAAAGTCAATATATGGTATTGTAATGCTAATTTTCATGCTTGTTCAGAAAAGACTATTTAAGTAGTAATAAAAAACAAAAATGTTTATTGTTTCCATCAGGTCTAAGAATGGTGACCTCGACAATATATTATCCACACTAAACGATCTGTTCACTAAATTATTTATTCCTTTATTATTCATTTTGAAGAGCAATTACTTAAAAATTCTATGTTAAAATTAAGTGATTGTGATGTTAAACAGGATAGATCAGTGTGAACTGATAAAGTATGTAGATCTAATTGTCAACCAATTTTTTATGTCCTAATTACAGTTCTTCCCAAACTTTTAAACATATTTTCAGCAACGTTCTCAACTTCTCAAAAGTAATATAAATAGTTAAATACTTTAAATACTTTGTCAAATCTCCACAAATCTCACTCACCCCTTCTCTGTACCACTCATCTGCACTGGCCTGGAGCCTAGGGGACTTGGGGCAGAACACAATCTGGACAGAATGCCAGTCCATTACAAGGCACACAAGAGCACACAGACTATGGACAATTTGGAACCGCCAATGCAGCCTAGTCTGCATGTTTCTGGACTGTGGAAGGAAACCAAAGTACTTGGAGGAACCCACCAGGCACAGGGAGAACATGCAAACTGCACACACACAAAATGGGAATTAAACCGTTGATCCTAGAGGTGCAAGGCCACAGCGCTAACCACTAAACCACCATGCCACCACTGTAAAGTGAAACACAGCACCCAAAACCATGTTCCCTCTTCTCAAAACTGATTTCTTTCACCAAAACAATCCACACAGCTATCATGAGCTTGTGTCTTCAAATAAACATTGATGTGTTAAATTCTCCTACTGTATACTACTATCAAAATTGCTTATGTATGTTTTGGCTTCACGTGATGTTGTTACATATTTAACTGCATACAAGTGTGTGGAAAGAAGTTATCTGTTTCTTATTTTGTCAAAGTCCCAATATAGCATTTACAGTACTACTGGTTTATGCAACACAAATTACCCATTTTATGTAGCATAATAATCAATAATTTCATCTAATTAAGTACAATAAGAAACACCACAAAGAAAATCAATGTACAGATATAAAAAGGCAAAAAGAATAAAAATTTACCCACTACTGCAATACAAAGTGTTTAGCTGAACAGACAATTGTAAAATGAAATTAAACAGATCACAATTCTTCTCGTCTCTGATCCCGGGCAGGCCAGAAGACCTCATCCACATTGGCTACAATGTTCTCCCTGGCCACGCAGTGTGGGAAAAAAAAGTGTCTGCCATGGCAGATCCATCCCTGGCATTCATCTGTGTGGAAGACATCACAGGCATCCTCAACTGCATGGAGTAGTAAGACATGTGGAGTCTTATTCTGTCATTCTCCGCCACCATGCTGAGAAGAATTTCTCTAGTAGACTTAGAAATGAGGAATATGGTAGAAGGTACTGAGCTACAAAAAGTGGGTTACTGGCAAACTAGTTGTGGACCAGTGTATGCGGCCCAGTGGAACTCTAGGTCCGCTATCTAGGATAAGGATATTTCAGTTTGCCAAGAAATTTGCCAACCTTGGAGTATTATTGGGTCTACGGATGCATGGTGATGTATTGTCCGACCAATGAGCTAACCAATAGCAGCACACTATGCTGCCCAGGGACATTGAGAAGGGCACGGTTGGCAATGATTTTCCTCCCCTGCCACTTCATATTTTGCAGGTTAAACTCCACCTCATCAATGAAAATATACTGATTATGGATCATATATGAGATATATAAGATATGCTGATTATACTGTATAACAGCATTGGTATCATATTCAAGCTGGTTGCTAAATGGACAGTGTCTCCCAGGACACTGTCACTGAATTGTAATGGCATTATTTTTCAAAACTATGTGGATTATAGTCTCTTGCCAAACAAAACCTTACACTATAGGGTGCATTTCTGTGAGCACGGTAGATAACCATAGAAACCATAAAGTTATGATATACTGTACTTATTGTGAAAAGTACTGCAAATGTATCGTGTAGTTACTTATAATTACCTATTATATTCTCTAAAGGCCCAGATTTTCTTGCCCAACACTTAAGGCCTGTTTTATACTCTGACTCCTCTTATACTGTATATGATTAAAGAGTTCTTCCAGTTGATTTTGCACAAGTGAGAGTAATTGGTAATTAGAGTGTTCCAAGGTGAACACAGTGTGGTAAATGATGAAACCTGTTCAAATATTTGCACAACTGTGATTTAGAATGATATTTGAGTGAGACGGCATGGCATTACTGTATGCATAAAGTTTTGTGCTTTGGATTCTTGGTACATAAGCTTTAAGTTTTCAAAACTGAAGAACATGCTAATGTGAGCTATGCCTTACTAAAATAGTTTTTGGGGATCTATAATCAAAAGACCTTTCTAAAGCTGGAAAGGGTTACAAAGTGATTTCAAAGACTTTTTAACCAATTAACCAATAATTTTTTTTAGAAATTCACCAGACTACAGTTATGCACATGGAGACACTTTGGGACTGTAGCTACTCAACCAAAAAGTGGACATCCAGTCAAAATAACACAAAGAGCGACACATCAAAGAGGTAAAGAAACAACTTGAACTGCCATATGTTATTGAACAGGTAAGGAGGCGATAAAAACAGATAATGACTCCGATAAAAGCATCTAAGAATCGATATCAAGGCGTTACCAAGGCGTTAATGTCAGGAGGGAGCAGCCGAAATTTTGGAACATGCTGCAAATTTCCTTCTGAAACTAATGACACTAACAAACATGACAGAATTCGTAATGACTCCAAAAGAGGCTGTAAGGAGCCTTTACCAACCTCTACCGAGCTCTCCAGAGGACATAACAAATTTGCATCCTTGTAGATTTAGTAGAAAATTCAGCTTAGTCAAATGGAGGTATTACACGAGTGCACACAGTGTGTATTATGCACAAACAAATGGTGATTAAAAACTCAAAAATTGCATGATTTTTCCAAAACTTTGAGTAATTTAACTTCATATGGATGCAGTGAATCCAGACCATACTAACTGCCAAAAACAAACAAACAAACAAAAAACAACACAGCTCACACTGGCCAACAGCACTAAAAGAGAGAACTTCTTTGTCTACTGACTGAGAAAGTTTGAGTTTAAGTCAATTTGAACTTTCTCTTACACCAGTCAATCAGTCCTCCAAAGCATCAGGAGCTAGGCTGGACCTAATGATGTCCAGGGGTGTCTATTCCAGACTTGTGCTAACCAGCTAGCAGACAAATTCCCAGCCTCTCTGTATCCTCATGCAAAGTCTGTGTATGCCTCAAATAGAGCACAGTTGTGCCAGTCCCAAAAATACCTACATTAACATCTCAACCAACTGGTTGGTTGCTCTCACACCTGTCATTTCAAAATGCTACATTAAAAACACTGTCCCAGGCTGATCTACATCAACAACCATGCAACCATGCAACCAGATTGACTAATGATGCTATGACACACTATGTCTAAGACCCAGCACAGGCTATCCCACTGGACACTGAACTTCCTTTTCAATCACCCAAAATGTTTAGATTGGGCCAACATGATCGGAACCTGGCAATGTGGTGTGCCAGCAACAACCTGTTCTTCCAAGAACAGCACTATCAAGGGCCTTTGCAAAACCCATCAAGCACCATGATGAAACTGGCTCTCATGAAGACCATCCCAGAAAAGCAAAACTTACATTTGCAGCAGAGTTAGAAAGAATGTAGAAAATCAGGAAAGACCATGGAATTAGAAGGTGTGCCCACACTTTATGTGTGTGTTAGAGAGAGAGAGAGCGAGAGAGAGAGAGAGAGAGAGAGAGAGAGAGAGAGAGAGATCGGGAAATGAAACAGTTTCAGTTAATGCTCATGTTGAACTACAGAATTAAAAAAAGAACTTTGAGACTTTAACACAGTGCCATGGTTGATGGTCCCCAATGAAGTTGTTTTTGAAGAAACTAATCTAATCTCCTGGGATTTTCACACACTGTGGTCTCTACAGTTTACTCAATCAAAACAAACAAATAAATAAAAGAAAACACTAAGTTTGAGTGACAGTGCTTCAGGCAGAAATGACTAAGAACAGAGCAAAATGTAGAGTGGTTTGAGCTGCCATGAAGGAAACATACACAATCCCATATGGCGCGCTCTTGATTCATTAACCACACTCTGAAAAAGAACACCACAGTCCTGCGGTAGAAAAAAACAAAACATCACAAACTTTCTCATATCTAATTCAGATTTATGGAGAGAATTAATACACCTCGAATTTCTAAAACTCACATCCATTATATGCATCAACATACCAATATATCTATCCAAAAAAAAAAAAAAACACATTTCTCCTTCACCAACAGAATTCCTACAGAATTTTGTAACTGCCTAAGGCAGGCCCATAACCAGTTGCTAGGCAATGCCCTGAGGTAGGTAATCAGTGCAGATGCATGAGCCCTCGGAATGCTTTGTGTGCGGACATTGTTCCTGTGCCACCCGTCAGAGATGCTGCAGGGATTTGCTCATTTTAGGTAAAGCTTTATTGCTTAGGGAAAGCTTAGTTTTGTTACTGGGATCATTGAGGTGATGACTACACATTAAGTTATTTATTAGGTTTTTATTAAGGCACAGTTTATTTTCAGTTTTAAGAAAGCCAGAAAGATATTTAGTAAAACTGGAAGTCACATATACAGTCTTATGAAAAAGTTTAGGCAGCCCTTGATAAATAACAGATTTTGGTGGGTTTTTTAAAAAGATGTTAACACAGTCTCTCTTAGAAATGGTGTGATGTTTGCTTCCAGAATTTGATGGTATTTAAATTCAAATTCAAATTTTATTTGTCACATACACAGTCATACACAGTACGATATGCAGTGAAATGCTTAGGCAACTGCCCTGACCTTAGAACAGAAAGAAACAAAAACAAAAAAGTTACTTATCTAAGAAAGAATAAGAAGGAATATCTATATAGGAAATAAATATTAAAACAAAAGTAAATTTGAGAAATATATATAAGTAAATTTAACTAAGAAAGAATAAAATAAATATAAAATATCTGTATGTTACAAAATACAAAATATACACTAAAGGAAGATATAAGGAAATTATAAGAAAATTTGAAAAATCTAACTGTACAATAGAAAATATAGACTTGTGGAATGGAGTGAACATAAAAGAACGGAATGTCCAGGGGTGTGCAAATATGCAGTCAAATGTCATGTTAAAGTGGCTTATGTGCATAATGTCCATGAGTGAGCAGGTGTGCAAACAAACAATGAACACTAGTGTGGCGAATGTCCTGAATGTCCAGCGTGAGTGCAGAAGCATGTGTAGATGTGCAAAATGGATCAGTACTGTGTGGTGTACTGATTAAGAGACCGTACCGCCTGCGGGAAGAAGCTCCTCCTCAGTCTCTCTGTGTTGGCCTTCAGGGAGCGGAATCGCTTTCCTGACCTCAACAGAGAGAACAGTTCATTGCTGGGGTGACTGAGGTCCTTCATGATCTTCCTGTCCTTGGTCCAGCACCGCTTGCTGTAGATCGAGTGCAGGTCAGGGAGCTCGGTGTGGATGATGCGCTCAGCTGATCGCACAACCCTCTGTAGAGCTCGTCTGTCCTGCATGGTGCTGTTCCCGAACCAGGTCGTTATGTTTCCCGTCAGGATGCTCTCTATGGTGCAAGAGTAGAAGTTCCTAAGCACCTTAGAGGGCAGTCTAAAGTCTCTCAGGCGTCTGAGGTGGTAGAGACGCTTCCGGGCCTTTTTCACCACAGTGTTGATGTGACAGGACCATGACAGATCCTGCGTGATGTGTACACCGAGGTAACGGAAGCTGTCCACTCTCTCCACTGGGCTCTTGTTGATGACGGGGATCTGGGAGTTCCTCTTCTGCTTTGTGCTGAAGTCCACTATCAACTCCTTTGTCTTGCTGACGTTTAGAAGGAGATTGTTCCTCTGGCACCAGTTTTTCCAGATTTCCAATCTCCTCCAGGTAGGCCGTCTCATCGTTGTCAGTGATCAGGCCGATCACGACGGTGTCGTCAGCAAACTTGACGATGGTGGTGGAGTTGGTAGAAGCTACGCAGTCGTGCGTGTACAGTGAGTACAGTAGAGGGCTCGGAACACAACCTTGTGGTGCTCCAGTGCTGAGAGTGAGGGAAGCTGAGACATGTCCGCCCATCCTTACTGCCTGTGGTCGCCCAGTTAGGAAATTGGAGATCCACTGGCCACAGAGATGAGCTGAGTCCCAAGTGCTCCAGCTTGTTGGTGAGTGTCGAGGGAATTATGGTGTTAAATTCTGAGCTGTAGTCGATGAGAAGCATTTGAACATAATTCCCCCTTCTAGTGTCCAGATGAGACACTATGGATTAGTGGTATGGATTTAGTGGAATCCACCCATGTAATGTTTCCTGTGCCACTGGCTGCAACACAACCCCAAAGCATGATAGATCCACCCCCATGCTTAATAGTTGGCAAGGTGTTCTTTTCATGAAATGCTGCTCCTTTTTTTCTCCAAACATGCCTTTGCTGATTGTGGCCAAAGAGTCGTATTTCAACGTCATCAGTTCACAGCACTTGTTTCCAAAACGCATCAGGCTTCTGTAGATGTTCTGTTGCATACTTCTGACGTTGGATTTTATGATGGGGACACAGGTAAGGTTTTCTTCTGCTGACTCTTCCACAAAGGTCTTGTCTGTGCAAGCATTGCCGTTCAGTGGAACGATGCACCACCACTCCTAAATCTTCCTGAATCTGCTAAATCTTCCTGCAGGTTTTTTGCAGTCAAATGGGGGTTTTGATTTGTCTTTGTGACCAGTATACAAGCAGTTCTCTCAGAGAGTTTTCTTGGTCTTACAGATCTCATTTTGACCTCCACACTTCCCCTGAACTGCCATCTCTTAATTACATTTCTCACTGTGGAAACTGCAAGCTGACAACGCTTTGCTATCTTCTTGAAGCGTTCCCCTGCATTGTGGGCATCAATTTTCAAAAAATCAACTTTGATTTTCAGAGTCTAATACAGCTGCTTAGAGGAACCCATGGTTGTTGAGTGTCTGTAAGTGTGTGCACAAGGATTGAAGAGTTAAAGTATTTGTAAAGCTTTGAAACTAGCATTTACTAATGACAGCTGTTGCCATGCATCAGATCTAACAAGGTCTGAAACCTTGTAAAAAGTATCTGAGACTCTGGAACTCTTAGGGTGTCCAAACTTTTGCACAGTGCCATAATAATGTTTTTATTTTTTTATTTGTCTTCAATTTATGGCATAAGAAGTAACTATGCATCAATGTTTGCTGAAAATATTGTGTATTTTTTCCATTTCCAAAAGAGCCTGTGTTAACATCTTTTCAATTAAAAAAATCACCAAAATCTGTTATTTGTCAAGGGGTGTCTGAACTTTTGCACAAGACTGTACACTTCCTCATCCACTCCAAATTTGCTTTTAAATCCAATTATTTCACCTTCTCTTTCTGGGGACAAAGAACCTTGCCATTTCTATTCACATCTGGCACTGTTCCCAATTGTCATGTTTCTGGGTGCGAGGCATAATTGCAGAGGTCCAGGTTTTAAAGGAACGATGTTTTATTTATAAAGAAAAACAGGGAAATCAAATAAACTGAATACTTTAAGTGAAACTGAAACTAAAACACGTATAAAGACATTGAAAGACATGAACTAAACGCACAGACATGAACGAGGTGAAAATCAACAGATGCAAGACAAGAAACTCAAAGAAACCAAACTATTTATAATAAAACTAATAACCAACTCGGTTCAGGTGAGCGCCCATGTCACCTGACCGAGTTGCGACATGGGAAATGAAGTTAAACCAAACAAACTACAACACAAATCTCTGGGCGCTAGGCCCCGTCTAGGGGTTATCCCTGACATAACCCCCCCTCTACGGGCGCAACTCCTGAGGCGCCCCTGGGGGTCCAGGGCATCCCCCCCAGGGTCCTCTGTCTACCCACTTCACCCAGAGACTGGCCCCCTTGTCCAGTAGTTCAGGTGGCCTGATGCCCCTGTTGAAGCAGGGCGGCGGATGCAGAAGACGTTCGCCGTCCTCAGTGATGCAGGGCGGCGGTGGTGGAATGCTTTCGCCGTCCTCTATGATGCAAGGCGGCGTTGGCAGAAGACTTTCACCGTCCTCAGTGATGCAGAGCGGCGGTGGCAGAGGGAGCTCGCCGTCCTCAACAGCGCATGAAGGCGGCGGCGGAGGAAGAGGAAGCTCGCCGACCTCGGCGGCACTGTGCAGCGGCGGAAGCTCGCCGTCCTCGAAGGCACTGTGCAGCGGCGGAAGCTCGCCGTCCTCGAAAGCACTGTGCAGCGGCGGAAGCTCGCCGTCCTCGAAGGCGCGGTGCAGCGGCGGAAGCTCGCCGTCCTCGAAGGCGCGGTGCAGCGGCGGAAGCTCGCCGTCCTCGAAGGCGCGGTGCAGCGGCGGAAGCTCGCCGTCCTCGAAGGCGCGGTGCAGCGGCGGAAGCTCGCCGTCCTCGAAGGCGCGGTGCAGCGGCGGAAGCTCGCCGTCCTCGAAGGCACTGTGCAGCGGCGGTAGCTCGCCGTGCTCGGCGGCGCGGTGCAGCGGCGCCAGTTCGCTGTGCTCGGCGGCGCATGAAGGCGGAGGCGGAGAAAACTCGCTGCTCTCAGCGATGCGGTGCAGCGGCGGCAGCTCGCTATCACCCGTCAGAGGAGCGGGCAGGTCTAGGCCTTCTCTGAGGTGTAGCTGCATTAGCAGCACCTGGAGCGTGGCCACCTGCTCCCGGAGGTCACGAATGCGCCCCTCATTCCTCCTAGCGCACTGCTTAAAGCTGCTCCAGTCCTGCTGGGTCATCCGGCTACCTTCCGCGCCGGCTCCCCACAACGCATACATCATTGCCCCCCCCAAAAGAATCTCCCGGGGGAAGGGCTCCTCTGCTATTCCTCTTGTACGGGCTTCTGTCATGTTTCTGGGTGCGAGGCATAATTGCAGAGGTCCAGGTTTTAAAGGAACGATGTTTTATTTATAAAGAAAAACAGGGAAATCAAATAAACAGAATACTTTAAGTGAAACTGAAACTAAAACACGTATAAAGACATTGAAAGACACGAACTAAACGCACAGACATGAACGAGGTGAAAATCAACAGATGCAAGACAAGAAACTCAAAGAAACCAAACTATTTATAATAAAACTAATAACCAACTCGGTTCAGGTGAGCGCCCATGTCACCTGACCGAGTTGCGACATGGGAAATGAAGTTAAACCAAACAAATTACAACACAAATCTCTGGGCGCTAGGCGCCCTCTAGGGGTTATCCCTGACACCAATAAGCTACTTCTTCCTTAAAAGTTAGTCATATCCTAAATTTTAATAAGACAAAGTTTAACCCTATTAATCCCCAAACCATAAAAATATAATTGCAACAAAATGTATAACCAATTCTACACCATATACAATACAAATTATCTACAGAACTTATTACACAGGTTTCATAGGATTCAAAATCACACAGTGCACACAAAATGCAGCATACATTTTCACACATGCCATATGGGACTGCATATCCATTAACATGTGTGGTGAAAACACTAAGAAATTATTATATTATATATAAAATTATATATAAAATATGGGAAATGTATTGTTTTTTATTTCACCAATTTAGGTCTTTTTGTTTAATAATGATTATGGTTCATTTTGATGGTAGTGCTAAGGGTTATAGCTCTGGGTCAGAAGGTCGGGGCCAGCACCCACAAGATACCACTGGTGGTTCCTTGAGCTGGGATATGCAAAGAAAATAATTTCACTGGGCAGTAATGTATAAGTGACATATAAAGAATACAAAATAGCCTAAAATGACTTTGGGTGCCAAGTCCAAAGTCATCACAACCATCTACCAGATTTCTGTCTAATAAGAATCTTTATGGAAATGCATATATCTTTTTCCAGCAGAGCTTAGCACCTGCCCACAGCACCAAAACTAAAACTAACTGGTTTTGCTAACCATGATATTATGGTGCTTGACTGGCCTGCCAACTCCCTTGACCTGAACATCATAGAGAATCTATGGGTTACGGCCAAGAGGAAGGCAGCTATCAAAGCAAAATGGTCTTCAATAATACCTCAGCAGTGACACAGGCTAATTGCTTCCATGACATGTAGCACTGATGCAGTAATTTGTAAAGGAGATCTGAATGGGTGCATACAATTTTCAGATGTTGAACATTTCTGTATTGTACATTTTTTATTACATAATGCCATATGGCCAGATGAGCTGATCTGCTGGAATAAATCACACACAACTGTTTCTGTAGTTTATAAAGAATGGACTGAAATAGAGAACACATGTAGTGAGTGGCAGGAAAACACACTCCTGTCAGCTAAGAATATGAAACTAAGGCGACAATTCTTATGGGATCACCAAAACTACACTGTAGAAAACTGGAAAAGCATTCCAGTTATCTCTGATTACAGTCCATTTAGGTGTAAAAATACTGTTTTAGTCATCTACAGATGGTTCATGTCTAAAAAGAAAACTAGATTTGCATTACTACAGACATCGTCACTGTAGTTATCACAGTTCAGCAATTTACAGTAAGTATCAAAGTCTGTGTAATAGAATGTGGAAGCATATAAGTGTGTCAACAAACTTGTGTTTTTACCAGTCATACAAAAGCAGGAACGTATGTCTCCTCGCAATAAGGGCTCTAGCCAGAGCTTTTTCTGCTCTTTAGAACCAAACAGATGCAGCACCTCCATATTCCCTGAATCTGAAAAAGAAAGAGGCAGTTTAAATGATTGCCATGATGTCCCACATGCAGTGTCCTTAAACTATATACTTACACGCAAGGAAGTAAGTAAGTAAATAAATAAATAAATAAATAACAACAATAAGAAGAAATAATATAAAACTAACAAAACCAAAAACATAGCATTAACTTAAAATGAAAAGTGCATATGCTTAATGAACAACATGTGCTTTGTTCTAATTGGACACAGTTATACCCTATCACTGTAAAAAAAAAAAAAAAAAAAGAAGAAGAAGCAGCTACAATTTTCCAGTTTGCTGTTATCTTACATAGTAATAGCTAAAAGCAGAAAGCACGAATCTGGAAGCTCCAACAAAACCAAAGCAACTAACATTTCTACAAAAAGAGAATATTAACTAAATAATTAAGAACAAACAAATACACAACAATTACGCGGGTGGGAGAGGGGGCATGCTGTTGACAAAGTTTCCAATATATCCTATGAGTACACCTATGAGTGGTGTTAGGGAGGTCTGAAACAAAATACCATGAGATAGGAATTATGCTACACTGTGGAATTTCCCATCCAGATGTGTTTTTTGGTTCCTAGCTAACTTTCTTGGAGCTAATTCTAACTGCAGACATTGACTCACTGTGATAAAGGTGGGTGAACATTTAATATTTGCTTGATATTCAAAGTTTCTTACCTCTGTATGAACCAACAGAATGGAAAATAACCCCGACAATCCTCATTTACATTTTATATATGTAATGTGAAAACATATCACTGAATGTTTTCAAAAAGGACAGAGAAAAGAACAGAAATCCTTGCTTTATTAGAATACATGCAGTCTTGTATGAGAGAAGAGTAATTAGCGAAGTGCAGCTTATCAGCATGTCAAAGTTGTGTGGCAGTGCTGGCTCTAACGGTTAAGGCTGTGGTTTGAGCACTTGAGTAAGGAACGTAACCATCTGCTCCAGTGGAACTGTAGACTGGCTGACCCTGTGCTCTGACTTACAGCTTTTCACTGTGCTGTAATCATTTCACTGTGCTGTAACAATGTGACGTTTAATTGAATACTACCACTACTACTACTACTACTACTAATAATAATAATCATCATCATCATTATTATTAAGACAAAAGAATGCCACCTTAAAAATAAGTCTTTAAATAAATTATAAGCAGCAAAAATATTTTTTTCTGGGTAACTTTGCTTGGTTTATATTATACCCAGGTAATTTAAAACTGTTATTCTATTTGTGTAAGTTATTAGGACACAAAAATATCTACTGTCAGTAACTGTTATATAATAAGTGCTGCCAAAATAAAATTACTAAATAAAGGGCTTGGCCTCTACACATTAGCACTACTCTATAGTACGCTCATAGAAATTACCACCTGAAAGTTCTGTGCGAGAAATAAATAACCTAACATTTTTGTGCATGTGAACTAAACCTCTGTCATCCCCAATTTCAAGTGCCCATTTTATAGTTGTTGTTTGTTTGATTATTGGTTTTACTTTATGGCTGCACACAAACCAGAAGAACCCAAGCAATACTGTTCTGATTTAGAATATTAGTTCTGCTTTAATATGCATTAACAGAGATACACAAACAGACCTGGAGCCTGGCAGTTGAAGACCTCGGGGGCATAGAAGCATCGTCCAGTTTCCTCAGCTATGTAGCAGTAATCCAGCTGAGAAAGTCCACTCACTGAAGGCAGGAACAGATTCCACAGTCCAGCAGCACGAGCTTTTACCTAAACACACACTTTCTTACTATTCGACCATAAACATTATGATGTTTAATAGATAGGATTTGCGTATACAGATGGTCCCCAACTTACGAACATTCGAGTTACAAATTTCCACAGATACGAATGGACCACAGTCTTATGAACATTCATAGTTGCAAGCAAATACTTGTTTTGTGCAAAAGAAATAGACAATGCAGTGCACCAGTCCGGTATATTGTATGTGTGTATGGAGGTGCCAGAGAAATGACTCGGCCTCACCAGTTTCAATGAATCAGTCTGGAAGCACTATGATAAAGAATGGCTGTCCTGTGAAGCTGTCCTGTGAATAATACTAATTTCTACAAAATTATGTCCGGGATTCCTCTCGCAATTTAAAGGTAGAGAGAGAACATTGTTTCATATACCAGTAAAATCTTAGATTGTGAGTAACTTTTTTTTTAAGCTATGAGTGTTTGGCAAGACGATCAAATTTTTAAAAATAAATTTAAACTTAATAAACATATAAGGTTTTGTACTACAAGCAGTATGTATATTTCTTCTGCTGAGCCAATGGTCTGAGCCAATGGTTCTTCTAGTCAAGTCAAGTCAATTTTATTTATATAGCGCTTTTAACAATTGACATTGTCGCAAAGCAGCTTTACACAATAAAAAGAAGTAAGTTTTTATGCAATGTATATGAATCAAAATGACAAGATTGTCCCCGATGAGCAAGCCGAGGGCGACGGTGGCAAGGAAAAACTCCCTGAGATGGTAATAGGAAGAAACCTTGAGAGGAACCAGACTCAACAGGGAACCCATCCTCATCTGGGTGATAACGGATACCAGGAATTGCTCAGCATAATAATGTGTAAGACTGGAAGTTCAGTATAACAAGAGATGTTTTAAAATTAAAAGGAGTCCAGTTTGTTCCCGGAGGCTCAGGTAGACTGTAGGGGATTCCGGTCCTGAGTTATCGAACAACTGAAGTCACAGGTCCCCAGAGCATCACTCGATGACAGGAGAGTCTTCATGGAAACCATCCCCAGCCACCATACGAATCCAGGCAGACCACACGGGGCATCCATGCGACGAGATCTCCAACCAGAAGCAGGACTCCAGGATGGGTTAGACGGCTCCAGAGGGCAGAGGGGTCTGGATCACTGGCAACTCAGGAGCGAAACATGTATAGCTCGACAGAGAGACAGAGAGACAGAGAGAGGGAAAGAAGAGGGGGAGAGAGAGAGAGAAGAGAGCAGAAAAGGAAAGAACAGAAAATAAGGAGAGATGGCAGTTAGGTATGGTCACAGTCAGCATGTATAGGTGAATGTATATTTAGTGCAAAGTGCAAGCAGAGACTCCGGCAGGACTAACTATAACAGCATAACTAAAAGGGAGAGCCAGAAGGAAACACAAACATGAGGGCTCCCTGAGATGTAAAGCAACCAATCACCTCACCGTCAACAAACCTGAGTGAACAATGAGAGTGGGGAGGACAGCATCTAAACATACCAGTTCACCAGAATACTCTACGTCTATGAGTCCCCCAGATCTGCTCCTTTACCTAAGGTTAATCTATTTACAAAAATGCTTGGTTAAATAAATAGGTTTTTAGCCTAGACTTAAACACTGAGACTGTGTCTGAGTCCCGAACATTAATAGGAAGACTATTCCATAACTTTGGGGCTTTGTAAGAAAAAGCTCTGCCCCCTGCTGTAGTTTTAATAATACGTGGTACTGACAGGCAGCCTGCATTCTTTGATCGAAGTAGGCGTGGCGGATCGTAAGACACTAACAGTTCACTCAAATACTGTGGCGCGAGACCATTTAGTGCTTTAAATGGCAAAAGTAGTATCTTAAAATCGATGCGAAATTTCACAGGGAGCCAATGCAGTGTAGATAAGATAGGGGTGATGTGCTCGTATTTTCTGGTTCTAGTGAGGACTCTCGCTGCTGCATTCTGTACTAACTGAAGCTTGTTTATACACCTAATTGAACAACCAGACAGTAAGGCGTTACAATAGTCCAACCTAGAGGTGATAAAAGCATGAACTAGTTTTTCTGCATCATTTAGTGACAATATGTTTCTTATCTTGGCAATATTTCTAAGGTGAAAGAAAGCTATTCTGGTGATATTATCTACATGAGCTTCAAACGAAAGGCTGGAATCTATAATCACACCGAGGTCTTTTACTGTTGCACTTGATGGAACAGAAAGGCCATCTAAAGTTACAGTGTGATCAGAAAGCTTAGTTCTAGCTACTTGTGGTCCTATGACCAGAACTTCTGTCTTATCAGGATTAAGCAGAAGAAAATTAATTAACATCCAATCTCGTATATCCTGCACACACTGCTCGATTTTAGCAAACTGGTTTTTCTCATCTGGTTTTGCTGAGACATATAATTGTGTGTCATCAGCATAACAATGAAAACTAATACCATGTTTACGAATTATGTTGCCCAGAGGAAGCATGTAAAGGGAAAAAAGCAGTGGGCCTAAAACTGAGCCCTGTGGAACACCAAACTCCACTTGAGAACATGAGGAATGGTCACCATCTAAATCTACAAACTGATAACGATCAGTCAAATAGGATCTGAGCCACAAGAGGGCAGTTCCCTTAATTCCTACTACCTTTTCTAATCTGTGAAGGAGAATACTATGATCAATGGTGTCAAAAGCTGCACTGAGGTCCAGTAACACAAGTATAGTGACGCAACCCTGATCAGAGGCCCATAGGAGGTCGTTTACTACTTTAACAAGTGCTGTCTCTGTGCTGTGATGAGGCCTAAATCCTGACTGATACAGTTCATTTATGCTATTTCTGTGTAGATGTGAACATAGCTGCTGTGATACTACCTTTTCCAAAATCTTGGAGATAAAGGGAAGGTTTGATATCGGCCTGTAATTAGAAAGCAGACAGGGGTCAAGGTCAGGTTTCTTGATTAGCGGTTTAATAACGGCTAATTTAAAGGATTTGGGGACATACCCACTACTGAGTGAACAGTTAATTACTTTCAACAGGGGTTCTATTATTGCTGGTACTATCTGTTTGAGAAAATGTGTCGGTATAGGATCTAATATACAGGTTGACGATTTTGAAGAAGAGATGAGTGAAATTAGTTCCCTCGCTTCAAGGGGAGTAAAGTGTTCTAAGTTCTGATGTGATGTGGTTAGATCATCTGAATTATTTAAATTGTCTGTTTTCAAAGCCTGAATTTTTTGCCTAATATTTATGATTTTATTATTGAAAAAGTTCATGAAATCCTCACTACTGCATGATGTTGTTGTGGAGATTTCTGCAGTGGTCTTGTTTTTAGTTAAGTTAGCTACGGTATTAAATAAAAATCTCGGGTTGTTTTTGTTATTTTCTATAAGAGTGGAGAGATACGTTGATCTAGCATCACCGAGAGCTTTTTTATAGTTCAGGATGCTCTCCTTCCAAGCTATTTTGAATACTATCAATTTAGTTTGGCGCCATTTACGTTCGAATTTTCGAGTGGTTTGTTTTAAAGCACGTGTGTGGTCATTATACCAAGGAGCGAGTTTCTTATCTCTAATCATTTTCCTTTTAACTGGAGCTACATTATCTAAGCTATAACGAAGTGCTGACTCTAGATATTCATTCGCCTGTTCGAGTTCTGTGAAGTCAGATGGCGATCCAATCAAAGTTGATAATTCTGGAAGATTATTGATAAAGCTCTGTGCGGTATTTGATGTAAATGTACGTTTAAGGTGGAAGCGCGGTGCTGTGCTGCATACATTATTACTATAACACGCTTTAATCGAGACAAGGTAGTGATCTGAGATAACTTCAGACTGTGGAATTGTGGTTATATTTCCTATACTTAATCCGAAGGATAATATTAAATCTAAAGTGTGACCTGCTTTATGAGTGGGTCCTACTACACACTGATTTACTCCTACTGAGTCCAGTAAGGACATAAATGCTGTTCTCAGAGGGTCTTCTGGATTCTCAAAATGAATATTAAAGTCTCCAGCAATTAACGCTTTGTCTACAGAAACAACAAGGTTTGAGAGGAAATCTGCAAATTCGCAGAGAAACTCCGAGTACGGCCCTGGGGGTCTGTAAATGATGATTAGCGGGATCGACTGAGCTGACTTTATGTTACTATAGAGAACTTCAAATGCATTAGATTTAAAACTGTGTTTTTGTACGAGAGACAGATTATCGTTATAAATAACTGCGACTCCTCCTCCTCTACCAGTTAGCCGAGGCTGGTGTATGTAGCTGTATCCAGGAGGACTAGCTTCATTTAGAGCTACATACTCGTCCTGTTTAATCCAGGTTTCTGTTAAACATAAGATATCAAACTCCTGATCTGTGATAATTTCATTAACAATAACTGCTTTAGATGCGAGAGATCTAATATTTAACAGTCCTAGCTTCAGATCAGAGTTGCCGGCTGCGCATTCAGTGTGATCTGAGTTTGTGGTATCTATGTTAATTAAATTACTAAAACAGACTTTGTGAGTCTTTCTAAATTTATGTTTAGCTCGGGGAACAGACACAGTCTCAATATGATGTACCCTGAGTGACGACTCTCTGCAGCTAGCAGACGGTTGGTTTAGCCTGTCTGTCTGCTCCCTGGCCTGGGCTCTGGATTGTCACCGATTAACTAGGCCTCTTCTGAGACTATGTGCTATACTGCAAGAAATGAGAGCAGCACCTTCCCGAGTGGGATGGACACCGTCCCGCCCTAACAGGCCAGTTTTGCCCTCAAAGGTCCTCCAATTGTCTATGAAGCCCACGTTGTTTTCGGAGCACCACCTGGACATCCAGCGGTTTAGCGACCATAACCTGCTGTAAGCTATGTCGCCACGTCTCATTGGGATGGGACCAGAGCATACTACTTCATCGGACATCGCCTTCGCTATTTTAAACACCTCTGTAAAGTTACTCTTGCTAACCTCTGACTGACGAAGGCGTATATCATTAGCTCCAGCATGTACCACTATCTTAGAGAACCTATGCTGGCCTAGAGCCCTAAGATTACCTGCTATGTCCGGTGCTCTGGCTCCCGGGATACACCTGACCACTGCCGCTGGCGCCCCTAAAGGCCTGGCTAATTTCACATGTCTCAGTATAGAGTCTCCTATAACCAGAGCTCTTTCAGGTTTCTCAGCGGGTGCATCACTGAGGAGAGCGAACCTGTTGGACACGTGAAGCGCGGAAGAGGTGTGCTCCGGTGGGCTAGCCTTAGCGTTAGCTTTGGCTGAACGAGTATGCCGCCGAGTCGTCACCCACTCGCCCCGCTGTGAAGGCTCTACTGCCGGAGTCGGGGGCTGATTATCTCCGCCTGCGGCACCCAGACTTTCCACTACAAGATTAACGCTGCTCTCGCGCTCTCTAACCCTCTCTAAAGTCTGGATGCGCTCCTCTAATGCTACTATCTTCTCCGTCAGGGTGCTAACTAACACACACCTATCACAAATAAAATTATCACTAATGACGGAGGAAGAATGTCTAAACATCCTGCACTCCACACACTGAGCGAGCTGAATGGTAGACATGATAACGTACCTTTGTGCCGGAGTTGTGATTATTTGGTGATGGATTCGCTTGTTGTTGGTCAGATGATGCGCGTGTTCTCCCAAAAAGCGCAAAAATCTCTCCCTCTCATGCTGTGGGATTGTGGGTAATCGTCTCCCATGCCCGGTCTCTGTGCACGTGCCTCACTGGTATCAGCCTCAACAGCTGTGCATGCATGTGAAAGTTTCTGCATTACTTTCTGCATGCACTATTTCTTATAGGGAAAATTTGCTCCAAAACAAAATGGCGCCTGGGATTCCCCTCGTGATTTAAAGGCGCAGTGACAACTCATGTGACATGAGAGATTTTGTACTCCTTAGGCGTGGTTACGGTTTTTGGCAACATGATGGCAGTGTGGGGAAAGGAGAAAAATGTAATCGAATGGATTGGTATGCTTTACATTGTATATTCGTGTCAAAGGCATACCAGACTCACTTTGTCAAACTTAAGAACAAATCTGACTCACGAACGTGCTTGTTCTTAAGTAGGGGACTACATGTATACATTATGGCATACATTTGAACTGTTTGTGTGTTTTTTACCTTTAGTCCCTCCAGCACTGGGGGTGTTTGCCATCTCTCGGGGTCACTGCTGTGTTTGACATAGTACTCAGTAATTTCCTAAATCAAAGACAGTCTGCAGTTAAAGACTTGCCCTAGCTGGTGAACTGTGAGAAACTGACAAAGTCTAGATGTCACTAATGAGGTCATGATGTCTTTTAAACAATTTTATCCATTCCCATGTCTGTTCTGCCAAGTGGAAACAGATTCCTCCCGATGTGAGTCTCAGTATCTAAATGTTTGATTTTTCAGCGTGATAACAGGGGCAACATGCACATGTCTGCTTGCATGTGAGAAGAAAAGATAAGTCAATCATGAAAGTGAAAGAAAGCCAATTCGCTCATGGCCAACTGCCCGTTTTTCTTCTCAGCGCAGACAAGATTACAACTACTGCTGCCTGTTTGATTGTTTGCTTGTTTTTTTTTCCCTTTTCTTCATCTTAAAAGTTTACTTTTGCTCAGTTGGAGTGACAAGTCGTGTAGTCTATGATCCCTCGTCTGGTAGGATTGTTTATATAATCCACCATTGAGTATATTATCCACCATTTTTGAGTCTCCATAAAAATCTGTGGACACCAGTTGGTTAGTGTTTAGTCCTAGTCTTTCCATAATCTTTCAGAGTGTGAAAGTTGCATAGTGTGTCCCCACTCTAATATATGAGCTGTTGTGTCACCCTGATAATGTTATAGTATAGAGCTATAGAGCTGTACACGGTGACACATTTACTTGTATGGAAAAAAAATCTGACTCCAATTTGACAGGTAGCAGCCAATCAGATATGATATTACATGGATGGCAAAAAGGTCCGGTGTTTGCAAAGGAGGCAAATGCATCTTTAGTTTATTTTAAGTGAGAAAAAAATGAAGAAAAAAAAAAAGCGGGAAAAAATGTTATTAGATTAGGATTAGATGTTTGCATGGATGTTAGACCATTGTTAGATCAATGAAATTCCTACGGAATTGGCCAGAGCTTACCTTCTGAGCAGGCAGAATGTGCTGCTTCATGAACAACTTAACCTGCTGATGGACATCATAACCTTTAGCAGACTGGAGAAATAACTTATCAGGGACTTGCAGAACCAATGACGAGCTAAGCACAGAAGACATGAAATGAATACTTAATGGCACTTTTCATTTAGATTTTCTAAATTAACGTAAATTAAAAACTGTGATATTTAGAGGTAAAATCTACACAGTTTAATGTAAACTTCTGAACATGAGTTTTGTTATTTATCAATAAGTACATTTGACTTTTTTTTTTTTTTTAAAGCTCTATGAACAAGTCTGAACCTCATAGCAGGAGGAACTAGGTTTTGGCTTACAATATCCTGGTACAGGATTCACAGAATTTAATCCAGCTACAAAAAATCCAGCTACAAAAGTTTTTCAGTATATGAAGTCACCTTTTTTAAACAAACATTCTAATGTTGTGTCAGAAGGTCTGAAGCAATGAAGATTGTAGTTCTAATGGCAATTTATGAATTTTAGATGCTGCATTTTGTGATATGCTTTATACACAATCGTTACAAAAATTATGTTTAGTCTAACACACTAATACTAGTCAGCTAGATCTAGCATATCTTAAGACACCTCAGCAGATTTTAAAATTAGTTTACTGTTATTAAGAATCTTAATGGTAAAAAGTTTGCTCAATAGAGTTTGCTCACATGCCTTAAAACCAAACTGTGGCAAATAAAGAGAAATGTCTAGAGAAAGCAATACATTGGTGCCTCGGCATATGAATTTAATCCATTTTGGAGGCGAGATTTTAAGGCAAAATTTCGTATTGCGAAAAACATTTATCGTCCTATAGCAAATAAGGTAAATGCAAATCCGTCCCACCCACTCAAAAATATTACCAATTTTAAAACTATATTCATATTTTTGCATATAAAACAATTAAAACACTTAAAAAAAAAGACATTAATTAAGAAAATATGAAATACAGTAAAGAGACATTAAACCTCATTAAACCTTAATTTATGATTGCTCGTGGCACTGGCTGCTTAAAAATGAAACTGAAATGGCTCCCTTTTCTTCTTCATACTGTCCTTGCTATCATTCTTTACTAAATTTTGCACAGAATGTAAAAAAGAAAAACAAAAAACGAAAACGGCTCCCCATCGTATGTGTAACTTACCTGGTGTTCAGTTTGGCCACTCAAACGGAAAAAAATGCTTTGCATGCAAAATTTCTTGCAAAATTTCAGTTCTTAAGGTGAAAATTCATGAGAAGCATGCCGAGGCACCACTCTATAGGCAAAAAGCATTTGTAAAGCATGAACCTAGTGTTCAATCCAAGAAGGAACAAAAACTTTGGAAATAAATTAATTTGAGTTTAGAAAACTAAAAAAGAAATATGGGTCACAAAAAATTAACCTTAATTAAAAAAATGCTAAATTGACCAGATGTTTTTGTCAAATAAATTACAACTTTTAACTGTAAACAAATGATTACTCATCTTCTCAACAAACCAACAAATCTGCTGTACGTTACTTAATTAGTTTAATTAAAGGATAACTTTTACTCCTCACAAAAGTGAAAATCTCTGAACTACTCCAACGTACCTACATTTCTTTATTGCTTTGTGTTACCCAGGTGTGTAGTGTTTGAAGCGGTATTTGGCCACCTGCTGACTATTATGCATAACTGCATGACTTCCCTTTATGAAGGATTTTTTCCTAAATACACTGCAATGTATTTTGATAATTTTATGCTTAAATAATATTTTATGTCGATCATCTAATAATGAAGTTTCTGATATGCAACTACATGCAAAATGCATAAGCCTGTATAAAATGGTAAATATACAGTAAACTACAACTAAGAGCTTAGTATTTTAAAGTATTTTGGTTCAATAATAATAATAATAGACAAAAAATATTTTATAGCTTACATATAATTAAGCAGAACCATTAATCGTTCAAACATTATAATGCAGGTATGATATCATTATGGTGAAACCTTTATAAATTTTTTGGCGGCTACTGTTTCCATCTTTTTACTTGGCTAGCTAGTACCGCCTCAATGGCAGCATATGTAATGATGACTCAAGTTCAATACTGTAGATATACTAATCTTTTTGCACTATGATGTGAACATGATCTTATTTAAAAAAACAAAGCTTTAAAAATTACAAAGTGTTTTATCTAAGCTGAGAAGTCAGCTAACTAGTGGGATTTAATGAAGCTAGAATTGATGCAATATAATGAAATTTAGCACCAAGTTATTTTTTTAAATAGATTAACCTAATAATAGCATATGCTTAAATGCCCAAAATAATTACTTTGATTGACTTAATTGATTGCGTAATGTGTAATGACCTGTGAGCGATCTTCAGAGCCAGCTGAACTAAAGGTTCCACACTCTCACCAAACTGAGCTGCATTAGGAGCACTGGCATTCCCCAGCAAAGACCTTGCATAAATACCCTATCAGAAACACATACACACACTAGAGATGAGCAAAGATAGATTTTTATAATACACTAAAAACAGCCTAATTTAGGCGATCATTAATAGAAATGTATTAAAAGAACTTTATTATAAGAGAATCTACAATCACTTATTTCAAACATGCACTCGCATGGCTCACATGTCACTCAAAACACCTGAAGATAAATAGAAACTAATATCTAAGCAGGCAAATAGACATACATACCAAGGTGCCGAACCAAAAGAATACTGTGTACCTGTGCAATGCAGGCCATTTTAAACATGGCCAAGGCAATAAAAAAGTTATGATGTTGAATTGAAGCAGAGATTCCACAGCATTGGCTATAAATAGAGATCAAATCTTCTGCAGGAGGGATGCCTAAAAGAGAAACAATACTAACAATTATGGACATGAGAAAATCTGTCATGAATCATGCAAAAATCTATTCCTGTGTATTTTTTCCTGTAAATGTCATTTAATTCTGATTTGTAAAGTCACCCGACTCTAATCAAACCCAGACTTGGATCCTGTTACCTGATCCATTACAGATACAAACAACTATACCAGAGAAATTCAGCTAAAAATTGTGAAGGGCGTTTAATATTTCTTGCTTACAAATGTCTGAATAAGCAGTTGGACTTGATAGTGACATCAGTTGTTTTATTTGGTAATGGCTATAAATAAGACTAATTAAGTTTTATCAAAATGGTTATGCTTTGACCAGCACTATTGTGTCTAACAAGACGTACAGTAGTAAAAGTATCTTTTATACTTTTATTCATACCCTAACCGTTTTCATTAGTAACACAACACTTACAGTATGTTGGGTAGGGCCTCACTTTAATCTACATACACACATTGATTTCACAAGATCTTAGCACCATTCCTTGAAGATTTTGGCCCACGTTGACATGATTGCATCAAACAACTCCTGTAGCTTTGGTACATGTACAGGATTCAAATTTCCCATTCTATCATAAAGGTCTTCTTCTCTGAATTCCAATGCAGCGATAAATTCTACTAAAGAACTTATTGTCATGTTCATGAAACCAGCTTGAAACAACTTTTGATTTGTAACATGGTGTATTATTATTATGAAAGTAGCTACGGGAAGAGCGAAATTGTTACCATGAAGAAATGCACATGATTAGCAACATTACTTAAAAACTATGATATTCAGGTGATGCTCATTATTAACTGGCCAAAGGATGCCACGAAAACATTTCCCACACCACATCTATCAATCTGGGCCAGACAAGACAGTTTGGGTCAGTGGACTCATTTTTTGTTCATAGTTTTTTACTAACAGAAATTAATGAACATTTTATTTTGTGCAATAAATTAAGTGTACAATGAAATGAAAATATTGTAGATGATTTTACTCAGTTTAAAAAAGGAGTGTAGTTACTTACTTATTCTTAGCAGCCCATAGTGTAGCTACTATAATTCAATAGCTTGTAGCATTTACAAATTGTGGTGTAGTAGTTATCATTATCATGTCAATTATAAAACTGTTTTAAGTTTACAACGTGACACTGTCACGTGTAATTGTCGTTTTTTTTACCATTTTCTTCACGTTGTTGTAGTACAGTTACTAAAGAACAGTCACTACCGTTGGACAACAAAAAAAATAAAACAAATGCTTTACGGGCGGCACACACGTGGTCACAACAGTAAATGCATGCGTATATCCGAGCATGGGAGATGATTACCCACAAACCTGCAGCGCGCGCGCGAGAAGAACCATTGGCTCAGTTGTGATCATGTGACGATCAGCGGACAGAGCGTATACGTACTACTCATATTGCAAGACATCATTCGTTTATCAAGTTAAAATATATAAAAGAATTTTGCTCTTCTTGCAAACACTTGCAGACTAAGTTACTCGCAATCCAAGGTTTTATTTCTTTGAAAACATAAAATGTTGACAGAAGAGACGAGAACGCTTACCCTCTATTCCTGTAACTCCACCAAGAACAGTGATGTTTAGATAAGATGGGCAGTAATGGGGCATAAGGAAATAAGTCAGGTCTGCAAGTGGTTGTCCAGTTGTGGATAATTCCCAATCCAATACTGCTAGAACTCGTGCCTGTTTAAAAGAAAAATAGGGAAATACAGGACTTCTGTTGCTTTTCTATTTTTCTTTTTCAATGAATGCATTTTTTTTTTTTGCCCACAACAGCAAGTGGAAGCCACCCACATTTAAAATATGCCTTAGTCATAATATATACTATGAACAGCTTGACAGCAAAACACAGACAAGTTTTTGGACTTTTATTAATTTTGGTAAATATTTTTTTCTTTGACATACACGATTGTCTATAACAAAAAAACCTTTACAATGAAAACCGCTATATAAATTTTTTAGAAGCTTTAAACCTCTAAATTTTAAATGTAGCAAGACTGCTGGCTTTGCAGAATAGCAGAGACATTTACACTCTGATACTGCCATTGCAATCACCCCAGCACTCATACTCATAATGACAGTTATTTGTCACTTAACATCAACATTACATTTGTGAAATAGGACATTTGGAAGTTGTCCAAACACCATACTGTACTGTATACTTAAAGCTTTGTGGGATACTGTAGAGTAAGCATTGTGTTTCTGTTTCACTTTCAAATAGATATGTCTCTTTTTTAAAAGGGTTACTATAAAGGTTTTGTGTGCTTTTTATTAAAACTAAAACAACATATAATTTATTCTAAATTGCATACTTAAATTATTACAAACAAAAGCGCAGTCTGATTTATTTATTGGGATGAAACTGTGCGAGATGGAGTTTGCATTCACGTTCATACATGTTTAACCAAAACAATTTTGACATAGTGTTTTGGCATTTGTGCTTTTAGGCACCTGCGGGAAAGAAAACATTTACAAAAATATTCTATATCAGTTTGCAATCCTTCTTGCACCACTTGAAAAATAAATTCTCCACAAAACTGCAAAAATTTAGTTATAATTTTGCTTTCTACTGTTCATATGTACTTTACCATGCTATTGGCTCAAACACATTCACTTCTGTTCTACTGCACAAAACCTAAAAAGTAATATTCCAGAAGTACCAACTTTGACTTGGACAGCTATGATTCTGACAAAACAGATCAGGTGACTGAATGCTCAAAGTAAAAGTTTGGCTATATTCTAGACAAAGTACACTTAAAATTTTTTATTTTAAAATAAAAGTTTATCCAGCACCCTAGTACACCAATCACACAGTGTTTCCCCTATGCAGCCTTGCCAACAAGATCCCCACCATGCCTACACAACAGGCCATTTAAAAAAATCTAATACCATCAGATATACTGTAACAGCCAGAAGTACAGTAATGTGACTACAAGGTAATACCATAATATTCAATTCATAGGCAAAGTTTCTTCCCTTTGTATGAGCCTGACAAATCCTCATTCACATTTAATTAACTGTACGGAATATTAAAACGTAATATCACCATGCATTTTAAAAGCGAACAGAGACAAAGTACAGAAATCTTAGTTTTATTAGAATATGTGCAGTCTTGTATCAATATGCAGATGGTTAAAATAAAAGCCAGACAGGTGTCTTAGAAATAAGGTACTAAATTAATCATAACACCTTTGCTCAGTTCATATTATACATACGTAATTTAAACCTGTTATTTTATTTATGCAAGTTAGAATACAAAATTCCTATGGTCAGTAACAGTCATATAAGTGCTGCTGAAATAAAGGGCTTGTTCTTTGAAAATCAGCACTACCCTGTAGCACACTCACGGACATTAGCAACAAAAAGTTTTGTGCAAGAAATAACCAAGGAGCGGACAAATAGGCTAATCCAAGTTTCTGCTAGCTGCATTATGTCATCACTCAAGTTCTACCATATTGTGACTGTGTCTATTCCCCGTGCAAAACAAAATGTAGAAACAGTCAAAAAATCTCTTTTAGTAATCTAATCCACATAAACGGTAATCTAACATAACACAAAAACAAGGACTCACTTTAATTTCAAGTTCTCTACACCAACATAATATACAAGCCACAAATAAATAAAAAGTCTGCCCAGTCGATTGCTAATTATTATTTACAGACCCCTGGGATGTACTCCGAATCTTTGTCAATTTCCTCCCAAACCTGCTTGTTTCTATAGACAAAACATTAATTACTGGAGAAGCTAACGTTTATTTCGAGAAACAAGGAGACCGTCTAAGACCAGTATTTATGCTCATTTCAGACGCAGTAGGGGTTAACCAGTGTGTAGGAGGATTCTCTCAAAGTTGGTCACACTCTTGATCTAATTTAATCTAATATTAAATTTAAATATGGAAATATAAATCACATTTAACTTCAACCATAGTCTGAAGTTATCTCGGATCATTATCTCATTTAAATTGTTTCTTTGTAATACGTTCACATCAGCTACTGCATAGAGCTTTATCAGTAATCACCCGGAGTTATACACTAGGGGTGCTCCGATTGCTCGGTCGCCGATCATAATCGGCCGATAATTGCTTTGGGAAGTTTGATCGGCAGTCTCTATAATGGCCGATATAGAAAAGCCGATCAAATGATGCAAAACTCGCGCTGCTAAAATGGCTTCACCGGTCTGGCAATTCTATGTGTTGTGAGACAAAGTCAATACATTAGCAATCTGCAACCTGTGTAACAAGACAATTCCAGGAGGCGGAAGCACCCAAAGCATTTTAACACCACGATCCTCATCAGACATTTGAAGGTTAGTCACGTAAAGGAACACGAGCAGTTTTCAAAGTTGGCACGCGCTAAGAGAGCGGGAGAGAGCAACTCGCGCGCCGCCACTCACTCAGCTGTCGGTAATTCCCCTATCTCAACTCCGCGGTCTCGCTCGGTGGCCGTAAGTACAATTCATCCTGATTCACCGCGAGTTTTGGCGCTGTGATTACGTTTCCATCTTTCCGCGCGAAAAATTAAACATGTTTAATTTTTTAGGCGGACCTTGCAGAACTTCCGGCGACTCGTCCTACCTGTTCGTTATTTTATTTAATTTTATACAATCTACAGGAAATTTGAATTTGTCAAGCTCTGAGCTGTTTCCAATTACTAACCAAACACCGGCTGCTATGTTTTAAGTTGACGTATTGCACATGTTGCTTGCCAATAAATACAGTTGTCAATTCATGATATTCCTCTTCTTGTAGTTTCAATACTTAATTTACATTGTTGTTGGATCTAGTTTAATAAATAATGCTGCATGATAAGGCAGTAGACCCTGTAATCGGTGGTCGGTGTCGGCCGATACAGCTTCTAGTCATCGGCCCCAAAAATCCTGATCGGAGCACCCCTATTATACACTATTATTGGATTACAGTCTGACCCCACAGAACTCGTTCAGCCAACTGAATACTTATAGTCACTACATCAGATAATGTAGCTCCACTTAAAGGAAAAATCGTTTGAGAGAGAAAAAAACCTAGCACCCTTTTATACTTGATTGCTTATCTACCAGTTTATTAAAATAGAGATTCCCAGGAATAAGTGGACTAAGAAGTGGTAACAATGTTTTAAACTAGCAGTTACTAATCCCCTGATTAAGAAGTACCTTTCAGCTGTCCGGCTAATATCAAACCTCACATTCATCTTGCAAGAAACGTTTGTAGCACAGCATTATGCTCATATTAAGTAGTAGATGTGCCTGTGACTTCATTCGCGTGGAATTTAATTGCACATTTTAATTGCACTGCATAAAAAATGTACAGCGCCATCTGTTGAATTTTAAGATAAACTAAAGATTTTTTTCATGTTTCTTTTTATGATAATGATAAAAGGTCATTTCCATTTAAATTTAGAAGTAGCACATCTTCTCTTCCCATGATCTGATTATGATGAACAGACAAAGAGACTAAAAAGAGAAAAAAAATCCCAAAAACCATCTTGACGTGTTCTATTCCTCATCTAACACAATGGATGCTTAAGTAAGTAGTGGTCCTAGGACCACATTCAACTAGAAATAAGCTTTCTGATTACATACTGTAGTAAAGCTTGATGGCATTTCTTAAACAGTCTGTGTCAAACCTTCTGTAAATACTTTTTCCTTAGGTAAAGATGCAGACCTAGGGGACTTCCTAGTGCCCCACTTCTGGTTGGAATTCTCATCACATGGAGCTCACTAAGCGCTATTGAAGATGGCCCCATATAGATTATTTTCAAACGTCTTCAAACTGTTTTGAAAATAAGAGGAGACATGCCCCCGTGCTAACTTTTTTGAGACCTGTAGCAGGCATTAAATTTGAAATGAACTCATTTTGTGCATAAAATTGTAACATTTCTCAGTTTAAACATTTATGTTCTATATGTTCTATCAAATATTGGCTCATGTGATTTGAAAGTCTTTTAGTTTTCATTATATTCAAATTTTAAAAACTTTTTTGTCGGGTTATACATAACTTGACGGTCGGTGTAGGAGATGGCAAATTCTGGAGAATACAGTGTGTGCAAATCTTAAATTATTAGCAGTTTCTACAATACACGTACCATATCATTCTTATGCTGATATTTGCTATGAGTATTAACTGAAAGTCTTCATCTGTATCTACAGGAAATTATTTATTGTGCTGCTTTGCAAAGATGAGTGAGGGTACCTTATTAAATTAGCTGAAGTATGTATGCAACATTATTCACTTAATAGTACCTCTGAAGGATGGAAAATGAGGTTATCAATTCTAAAATCCCCATGTACGAGGGTCACTTGGTCATCAGTGGATGGTAAATTATTGCTGAGCCAATCAGAAAGCTCATCCACAGCTGGAATGCTTCTGTTGGCTGAGGCTCTGTACTGCTTTGTCCAGGTGGACACCTTACAGAAAAAAATAATTTAAAAAAGACATGAGACACGAGTAAAAAACATCAAGTGTTTCTCCATTATATTACTATTTTTACATTTATTAAAAATATTGTTTTCAGAATACATACAGTCAAATGTTTATTTCATACAGTAATTATACATGAGTTCATAGCCCTCTAGGCTTAAAACCCAAGTCCTTGTCCCTCTCTACAAAAAACTATCAGCAACTATTTGGTTTAGTGTAGATTTGAGGCCCACTTTATAAAAGATGTAATTCAGACTCTTACCTGTCTCTTGGCGTAACCTGCCCCTTTCCCAAATCCTACTAGGTCAAGCTTGGTGAGATCAACAGAGTGAAGTCTGGCTAACACCTCAACTGCAGCAACATACAGAGCACTGCGTTCTGCTGCACTAATGCCTGGTAACCTTGGGTCCCGGAATATACGGCCCTGTCTCACATACCCATAGAGACACACACATACAAATATTCATTAGTGACATCTTAACTATGGATTAAAATGTTGTAAAAGTTCTAAATCTAAAATTAAAAACTATGTAAAGTACCAAACATGTCTGTTAGATCAAAACAGCAAAACTGAGCACTGAATGGTGTCTTTGATAAACTTGAAAAAAAAAATTTTAATTCTGGTCTATTCTTCTTAGTACATAACATTGTTATTTCTGTTTACACTTTGCTGGGAATAGACTAATATAGGGTTGAGGTCTGACCTGAACATGCTCCATGATGTAAAACTCGGTGCCAATAACATTTCTGTCTGAACAGTAAAGCAGTGGCTGAGGAACAGGAAAGTCAATGGAGTGCAGGGCTTTCTGCACAGCATACTCCCTGTCCACCTGTTTACATACATGTGCACACAAAACAAAATAATAAAAAACATGATTATTATTTATTCACTGCACTGCACCAGAGATAAAAAAAAAGCATGTCTTATCTATCTAAATTAATATTATACTGCACATATTCAATTACAGCCTTGTTGACTCCAGCCAAAAGTTATGAGAATGACACAAATATAAATTTTCACAAAGTTTGCACCTTCAGTATTTTTAGATATTTTTTCAGGTGTTTTCTCTTACTCTAATCACAAGTATTTCATAAGTGTCAAAGGCTTTTATTGACATTACATTAAGTTCATGCAGAGTCAATATTTGCAGTGCTGACCCTTTTTTTTCAAAACCTCTGCAATTTGCAATGGCATGCTACCAATCCACATCCTGACTGATGGCTGCCCATTCTTGCGTAATCAATGCTTGGAGTATTTGTGGGTTTTTGTTTGTCCACCCACCTCTTGGCGATTGACCGACCAGAAGTTCTAAATGGTCTGGAGAGTTTCCTGGCCATGGACCCAAAATTTCTATGTTTTGTTCCCTGAGCCATTTAGTTATCCATTTTGCCTTATGGCAAAGTACTTCACCAGGCCAGAAAAGGAATTGTTCATTACCAAACTGTTCATGGATGGTTTGGAAAAGTTACTCTCGGAGGATGTTTTTGTACCATTCTTTATTCATGGGTGTGTTTTTAGGCAAAATTGTGAGTGAGCCCACTGTCTTAGCTGAGAAGCAACTGCACACATGAATGGTCTCAGAATGCTTTACTTTTGGCATGACACGTCACATTTTCACATTTTCTTCTCCGGGCAAGCTTTTTTCTGGATACCCAAAACAATCAGAAAGGGGATTGATTCATCCTTACTTAAAAAATTACTTTACCCAGTCCTCAGCAGTCCAATCCCTTTGCAGAATAGCAGTCTGTCCCTGATGTTTTTCTTTTCCTGGAGAGGAGTGTTTACTATAAAACTGTGACCATGTGTGTGCACGTAAAGCATTTTTTTATTTTGTGCGTGTGTGTATGTGCGCGAATGTGCATGCATATGTGTGTGAAAGTCATCCTACTGTACATAGCAGTCCCCCCCCCCCCCACCCTCCTTCCTCCTCCTTTCCTCTCTCTGGTCTCAATCACTACAGCCATGATTCTTTTCAAAAGTAAAGTGCAGTTTATTATTTTTATTTTTACTTTACATTTTGTATAAATTATTTTCATATGAATATTTTTGGTTGTGTAACAAATCGTCAGAGTTTACATTATTTCTAATGGGGAAATTTTGTTTGGATATTTGATATTTGATATTTGATCTGATTTTTTTTTGAAAATTTATATTTGTGTCATTCTCAATACTTTTGGCCACTGTAGCATGTCTTCATTAATGCACTTTCAATCCTAATTTCCTTTGTTGCACATGGTCCTAGGACAGTGGTTCTCAACCTTATTCCTGGAGGACCATGCCCTTCATATTTTAGTGCTTTCTCTGCTCTACCACACACATTTATGAATGAGGAAAATCCTGTTAATTAGTTAAATCAGGAGTGCTGGGAGCTGAGAAAGCACTAAAATGTGAAGGGCAGCACTGTTGTGCAACACTGGCCTAGGGTATAGGACGTCATTACTTCTTAATTATTAATACTTCAATTATGCCACTTAGGGAGTATAGGGAGAGTAAGGGAGCTACTTGGGATTCAGCACTACAGTATTTGACAGTTGTGCAACTGTGAGTCAAAGTCCACAAGTCCACGTCACGAATAGATATTCAGAATGATGTTAGACAGAAAATACAACAAAACAGACACACTAACCTTATGGGCACCAGGAAGCAACGATCCATGAGGTTTCTTTCGGAGTACAAAGCTCTTTTCTGGACTTTGAATGAGATATGTTGGGTTGGATTGACCCGACCTTTAACAAGCGAGATAGAGTGCATGCAGATTTACAACGCAAGTCCACAGTCAGGAAGTGACATTTACATTATACATTCATGAAAGTCCACACCTGTACTGCCGGACAGAAAGTGGAGTGTTTTCTGAAACACTGTGAAGTCTCCCTGTCAAATATCGGTGTAGGTTCTGTATGTTAAATGCATGTTGCTGGCGAACAGGTGTCGTCTGATCGTCCATGGTTCCTGCGCTGTGAAGCCAGACGCGATACAGTGTGCGTTACAAATCAATGTTTTGTACCGAATGAAACTACGTTCTGCTGAAGCCGGAGGCGGAGCCCGGCGCCATATTAGTCCACTCCTAACAAACTAATGATATCTGGGCTGTATATTAGAAGGCGAGTGTAAATTAGGTGAGCCTTCTCAGAGTTTTCGGTTTCTAAAAGCCAGTTGCGTTAAACCGAGAGTCAGTTGCTATGGCAACATATTCTATGAAGATAACCTGCTAGCTAACAGGTTTACTTAAACTTACCCTGAGTTTCTCCTCCTCTTCAGACGTGGCATGGTCTTTTCTTAAAGAGACAGTTGTAATCGTAGCACAAGATAGGCTGCTCTGTTAGGCGAGGATATCACACCTCGCTTGGACGTTTTATAATACCGTGATATTTATTTTTTTGTTTGTTTTACTTGATCTTTACCGTTTTTTCCCGCGTAAACGAGTATTTATCGAGTTCGGAACTAATTCTGTGTTGCACTTTGTTTCACGACGGAAGTTTCTATATGACATCGGTAACTCTGAACCCGTTGCCAAGGCAACCTACCGTCAGGCTTGCACAGATGTGACTCTTGCACTGAAACACGTATTGTTAATTGGTGCTCCCTAGTCACAGAGCCTCAATACTCACCAAAGGAAGGAATACCACAGAATTGCTGGCATCAATTTACAGAATAATTCATTTATTTCGTATGAAAGTGGATGTGAGGTTATGATGGCATATGTTATTCTCCACAATCCTGAATCTCAATGAAATGTCCTGCTCATCTAGTGCCTGACCCTGATACTGATCCTGCCCATCCTGCTAATGCACGAGATGGAAGATCAGCCAGAGACACTCAGGATTTCTGATTGAGCATCAGCTCTCCAGTATCAAATAAAGACAACTTTTTTTTTTCCCGCATAGTCTGTCAATGCGCGGTAAACTATCGCGTTGATTGGTTCTTTCTTTTGAGTGGCGTAGATACGCCCACACCGAGGGAAAACGAGCTATATTCTTCCAAAATATGGAATCACATATTTATTGCTGCATTTTATTTATATAATTCATACCATAGGCATATTTATTTTAGTTTATGTTAATAACTAATTAATTCAATTATTATTGAATAGCCATTATCTATATGGTAAACATTCATTATTTCCAAAAATAATTTGTTTAATTTAATTTCTTAATTGCATTCACTGGTTCATGCTGCAGAATACTACTAATTACATAACAAAGGTTAAATACAATTTAGAATTTTGAAATTAAAAATAATTTATACAAATAAACTTCTTTATTCAGGACCCTGTACATGTGTTTTGACCTAAAATCAGGGGGAAATTATAACCTTTGTTGTTTTTTAAATTCCTTACACATTAAACTGCAGTGTCAGCTGTGGTGAAGGAGAAACCCACAGTGAGCACTCTGTTTATTAGTGTAACACCTATGAGTCACAGTGGAATGTTAGGCTTCTCTGTAGACAAGGTTAGTCTATGCATGAGCTTCTAAGGCCATGAATAATAAACTTAGAGCTCATTCATTAAACAAGATCCAGCACTGATTGGCTCACTCACGTCCTTTTAACATTTCAATTCATTTCCATTTCTGTGCTTCCTGTGCAATCCTGTGCTTTTTTGACACAAAGTGAAAATATTAAATTCTGAAAAAGAAAGCAAAATAGTTTCTTAAACTAGTTTATTGTGAAAGAGCAGTATATTTTTGCGGGTCTCAGAGGAAGCATGTCTCCATTACAAAGTGAATATGCGTGAGTGTGTGTGTGCGTGTGTGTGCTTGTTTTTTCAAACATTGGGTCTTTTGCCAAGTAAATAGTTAACAAAAAAAAAAGGTTTTGCTACTCTTACCAGCAAACCCTAACTCAGCAGATTATATGGATTTTCTTCTAACCAAAATTTTAATTTGCCATTTATCATCACTTTTAATGTTTTGAGGGCCAATTTTTACCATAAACTTGGCTGCTTTTTTGTATGAACTGAATGAAGATTTGGTTTGCATTGACAAGCTTCTAGCAAGCGAAAACAAACCACTAAAACAAAACCAACAACTAAAAACATAGTTACCGTTTCTGTGATTTGTCACCAGTATGAAATTTTATAGTTGACAATATAAAAAAGTGAACAGGAGATAAACTTATAAAGTAATTAATTTATTAGGAGCTTTTTTGTGCCAGGGTCCAGAAAAAAAGCATAAACAAAGAAAAGCAAGTTTATTTCTTAATACATCAAATAATAAAACAAAATGATTCAAAAATAGTCAAAATGTTGTAAATATTTAACAGTGAACACGACTCTGGTAACACTACATCCTAAATAATTCTGAATGAGCACTGTATTGATTTGTTGTTTAAAGGTTTCTTTTAATTATTTTTGTTAGAAGTTAGTGCTTTGGTGCTGCACTGATGTCACTGGGGCTCGATGATAATGCTAGCACAGTCACAGTGGCCTTTAAATCCAAAACAATTCCCACGCTTTCGAACCAAACAGTGATAACTTTCAACTTTCACTTGCAGCAACAATTGTAACTCCCACAAACTTGCTTGGCTGATGTCTCTACAGTGATGATGTCTCTACAGCGCTGACAGCATTATCAGCAAGAGCTTTCAGTAGGTTTCAGCAAT
Organism: Clarias fuscus; assembly: GCA_030347435.1. Taxonomy (NCBI): domain Eukaryota; kingdom Metazoa; phylum Chordata; class Actinopteri; order Siluriformes; family Clariidae; genus Clarias; species Clarias fuscus. The sequence continues at coordinate 12,409,319 of CM059226.1, forward strand.
CATTTTTTTTTAAATTCCCACAAAAATGCCTCGCTTTTGCTGTGATACTGAGGAAATTAGTCTTATTAGCTAAACAGTATGGACAATAAGATAGGTAGGTAAAATCTGTCTTGTATAAATATAGCTGGCTCAGGAATTAAACTTTGCTTTCACAAATCAGTCATCATTCTCTTGGGATTTCTCAGACTCCTTATTTATCCTCCAACAGTTCTCCTTTATTTGACTTCATGATTAATAACATCAGGATCTTAATCACAGCTTTCTCCAGAAACTCCAAATCCCAGAATCTTCTACCAACATACATACCAACTCAGGGTCTGACCATGCAGCTCATATTCTATGTTTAGTTTCTAGAAACACCTTTTCATGCTTTACTAAGACAGGTCGCCGTTTCTTTCAGGATTAGTAAACATTATCTGTTATATTCCTATTTTATACATGGATTTTTGGATTGTTTATCCTGCTGTATTGTTTGTATTAAAGCCCTGAAATAGATTTTTACTTGGATGTAAAAATTGCAGACAGTCCAAAATTTTTTCTTTTTTTGCTTAACCCCGTTTTGGCAGATCGAAATAGCCAGTAAGTGTGGTCTATTGCATCATAGTTGATATAGAATAATTATTCTAAATACACTTTTCTGTACATTTTCACAAAGCCACAAATACCATGTTTAAAATCATGTTTAGAGATGTACTCAATCATTTGCCCTTAATAACAGCACATCTCTAATCACAGTAATTAAACTCACTTTAAATTTCACTGAATTTCCAAGCCACATGAGTGAGAAGGCCTCATGGGCACAGGTCAGTATACTGTAGCTACAGTGACAGGTACTGGATGTATTGCTTCCTAAGGCACTGTATCCACACCACTTATGTCTTTAGCCATCTGATAAACAGTGCTAATAAGCAGCCGTAATTATGAGCAGCCATGAGGCATCGAACAACAGCTTTTGCAATGTGGGTGTAGAAATTTAAAGCATCAGCATCTGCTCACGCAATAAAATGTCCTTTCACTCCAATATGTCTGTCTCAAAGGGTACTAAGTGGTAGTAGGACAGGTTGGTGACATATGCTTCTGTGTCATCATCACTGAAGTCCTGTTCCAGAGATTGACACTGATTCCCATCCTCGTCATACCTGCATGAGTAGCAATATGGATTTTTAGTGAAGATAGTGAAGTACAGGTAACTATAGCATTTTAACTAATAACATGTATTTTTGTTATAGCTCTTTAGAAAAGTTATGAGCAACCAATATAAATGAAGCTGTATTGAAAGTCCCAATAATGCCAGACAAACACCTGTTCATCATCATTTTCAACTCCCAAAGCCATACATTTTAACCGGGCCTTCTATTGTACATAAAAAGCTACACTTATGAAAGAAAAGTCCTATAATAGAATTACAAGTTTATCCATTATATAACTCATTAAACCAGTAAATGTTCAAGTATATTTCAAGTAAAATGCCAGGAGAAAGTATTTTTCTCTAAATGTTCTCTTAAATTTTTTGGTATATTTGTCCCACTTTACCTGCACTTCAAACAGAATAAAAGAAATAACATCTGAGTAAACACATTTTAAATAATTGTTTTATTTATTAATAAATGAGGGGGTTGTTACTATGAGATAGGAGCCTATCTCAGGAGACTTTTGGGATGGTGTACCAATCCAGGACACAAACACTAATATTTGGGCAATTTGGGAATGTGTGAGGGAACCGGAGAACCCAGAGAAAACCCACCAAGCACACAGTGCCAACCCCTCAGGCACCTTGCCGCAAACTCCAACATATTTAAATAAAATCTTTCCAGCAAGGTGAAGTAGGGTAAAATGTTATAACGAATCATTTATTACATTAGTACCATGGTAGTAGAATTTTACTGAAGCTATTAAGTGATTAAGTCAGTCTGTATCAATGTGCACCTACAGTATGTTGCACAGGCTGATTCAGTTGTGGTTTATAGCCTCTTGCTAGGGTGCGTGTTATAGCCATAGATAAGACTCCTATATTAATGTGAAAAAACGAGTAACAATGAAACATTATTGCAGGACCTGTTACACTTCATTGCTGTTTCAGAAATGCTACACAATATGTGACAAACCAAAGCTGTAGATTAATGCTGGCAGTTGTCATCACCAAAAAAAAAAGAGATCAGTATAACGGTCAGTAAATGGAAATCAGGTTGCCAGAGCAAAAATAAAAAGTCAAACCCATCCTTGCCAGGATAAAGTCATTGCTTTCGGTGTATACTTGATCAAACCAAGATACAGAGAACTTTGCACAGAACACAGTTTTTGACGTTGCAGGGATTCATGCCTGAAAAAGTGATAGGGAGTATTGGAGATTGCCATTCCACATTGTAAACGTCAGACTTCCAGTACAAATCTGAATCTTGTCATCTGCATAAAGTTCTCTGCAGTTATAGGGTGTGTTAGTGGTGGTCAGGAAGCAGCGTGTAGAGGCCAAGTGGACAGTTTTGTGGATCAGTGCAAGAGAAACCACCTCATCCTGAATGTGGCCAAGAGCAAGGAGATGGTTATGGGCCTCATAAGTACCAGGACCACACCAAACACAGTCTACATTCTGGGTGATGAGGTGGAGGTGGTGGAGAGCTACAGATGCTTGAATTCACATTGATAACAGCTTAGACTGGAACTGCAGCACAGTTCCGGTCTACAGGAAAGGATAGAGCAGACTCTACTTGTTGAGGAAAGGTCCTTTACTGTCTGCAGGAAAATTTTGCAAATCTTTTATCAGTCTGTTTTGGAGTGCAATATTCTTTGATGCTATCTGTTGTGGCACCTTAATCAGAAGTAGTGATATCAGGAAGAGCAACAACTTAAGGTCAATATTGGGGACTCCCCTAGTGCTTGGAGTAGGTGGCGGAGAGAAGGATGCTACAACTGTTAAGCATCATAGACAACACATTACATCCCCTCCACAACTTATTGGCTAAACATCCGAGCTCTTTAGAGAATACTCTCGCGCCACTGTGACAAAAAAAGACAATGTTGTTTTTCCTGTTTTATTAAATGCTCTAGTGGAACACATTGAATGCAGCTTCCTCCCGACTGAGTGTAATAAGGGCCAGGATATGTTATATGTCAAAGGGCTGTTTCTTGAGTTTGAATCTACAGTAAATATTATATCTTTAAAATTATAATATCATACATATGTTTTGTTATATTTATAATTTATTTGGTTTATTTTCATATGGACTTCTGATACACAATGAAAACTACATAAAAAGCTTGCTTTTGCTTCCGTTAAGTTGAACAGATGGTTTGATTTATAAGGTTCTTATGCCTCAGGAAATAAAACTGTAGAGAAGTACAATCTGTTTTTTGAAGAGGCCGCATAACACAAATTCTGAGTTCAAGATTATGTTTATAGTGTGTGTTGTGTTTTTTTTCTGCAGTTTCAATTTGAAATATTAGATTTTGGTATTGGTACAATATTTGTTTATAGTAGTAGTAACTACTTTTATCAACTACTTAAAGAAAACTTTTATTATGAAAAACATGTTGAAAAATGGCTAAATTTGTAGTTTCCTAAGAGTATACTACAAGGTGTACTTTTATGAACTAAAAAGTGGGCTAGAAGTACATAACTGTTGCCTGCATCACTTATAGTATATTGTGCAGTAGTAGTAGTAACTAGTTGTATTCTTAAATGTGAAATAGTTTACTACTCTTATAGTTAAAGTATGCTTCAAAGTAACGCTGAACAATTAATTTAAAAAAATTATCCTAACTGACATACAGAACTTCTAATCACCATAATCTTGTCCATATGCAATTCCTCATAAAGGCTCTTTTGGTCTTTTTTGGAATGGTATATTTACAAGAATATTACCAGTACATATTGATATTAGCATGGTGGTATAAGCTTACTTACTACATTAAATATACTTGGGAAATAAGCTTGAAGTTTACTTAAGTTTACTTCATAAAATGAACTTTAAGCATACTTGGAGGGAAACAAGGCAATAATAAAATAATACACAAGAAACATAATCAAAATAAACAAGGCAGAAATATGTTATCTAAAACAGGAAATGGGAAGGAAACATTGTTTTTTCCGCCCCCCCCCCCCCCCCCCCCCAAAGCCCCAGTGTCCACAGGTAGCTGTAGATGGATTCAAATCAAAACAATCAATAGGGCTATAGGACGCCTATAATTCTGGTTCAATATGCAGGAAGTACTGTGACAAGTGCCATATGGTGCAATGGTAATTCCTTTGACCTGTGGTATATCAAATATTTCAACCCTGCTCCAGTGAGAGTTAATGGCCTCAGTGGTCTAATCCATAACAGTTTTACTCGGGTGTTGTGGCTTTGGGAGGAGAATGGGACACTTACGAATGCTGGGATGAGTCTGTAGAGAATGGTGTGTCCTCATCCTGAGGAAGATTCTCATCAAATACAATGGTCTCTGTATTTGCCAAGCAGAACCCATTTGATCTCATAATCTCTGAGAAAAAACAGCATCATATGTTATATATGTTAACATAAAAAAACAAACTACTGATCCTTCAATGAATAATTTTTTTTATTATTGTCTGTGTTTTTAGTTAATAATGGTAGTGTTTCAGATGTGCTGTGCAGTCTAGAGGGATGTTTTTTAGATTTTAAAGTTCTGTAAAGCTGCTTTGTGACAGTGTTCACTGTTAGAAATGCTATATAAATATTTTTTTTTTTCAAATTTATGTTATTGTTCTAAACCCAGATACTGTTCCAATTGTTAGAATTCCACACATCTTGAAATTTAAACAGGCTTCCTTTTATACCTGATATCTTGATGGGGCTCCCAAAGCATGGCTGTATCTTGTGGACTTTGTCATTCCTCAGGACTTGATCCAGTGGCGACCGTTCAAAGAATGTTAAAATGACCTCTGACCTGGAAAACTGAAAGCCATAGGAGAATTCAGTCACTAAAAAGAAATTTATTCAAGTGTGCCAATAGTATACTTCGTTTGACCTTAAAAACAAGTAAATAGGATTGTCATTTTCCTGTTTCTGTACTTACCATAGTACCAGAAAATGATTTACAGTGTTAGAATTGAAAGAGTAATCACAAACCATGAAGACAATGTTGTAACACATCCAGGTAAAATAATACAAACCGAATTCCGGAAAAAAAGGGATATTACATTTAAACTTATATAAAATGAAAACTTAAAGACTTTCAAATCACATCGGCCAATATTTTATTCACAACAGAACATAGAGAAAAGAAATGTTTAAATTGAGAAATTTTTTTATTTTATGAACTCATAAATGAGCTCCTTTCAAATTTGATGCCTGCTACAGGTTTCAAAAAAGTTGGGACGGGGGCATGTTTACCAAGGTGTAGCATCTCCTCTTCTTTTCAAAACAGTTTGAAGACAGCTGGGCATGTTTCTGTAGTTTTGTGTTCCCTTATAATATGGTCCCTTTATTTCCTGATATAGGTCTTCAGCTGCTGAAGTGTTTGTGGTCGTCTTTTAAGTATTTTCCATTTAATTATGTGCTAAATGTTCTCTATATGTGAGAGATCTGGACAGCAGCCCCATTCAGCACCCGGACTCTTCTACTACAAAGCCATGTTTTTGTAACAGCTGCCTGTCTAAAACCTTTATATACCTTTCAGCATTCATAGTGTCTTCCAAACCATGCAGGCTTCCTATACCGTATGCACTTATGAACCCCATACCATCAAATATGCTGGCTTTTGAACTGAACGCTAATAACATGCTGGAAGGTCTCCCTCCTCTTTAGCCTGAAGGACACGGCATCCGTGATTTCCGACAAGATTTTCTCTCTCTCTCTCTGTCAGCCTGCACTGATTTCGTTAGAGTGTGTGTGCAAGCGTCATTGGACAGCCTGCCCCTCTCCTCCTTCTCGTGCCCTTTGCACACACACACACACACACACACACACACACACACACACACACACACACACACACACACACACACACACACACACACTCTCTAACGGAAACACTGCTCTGTCACGATTCTTTTCAAAGTGAAAAGTGCAGGTTAATTTGTTTTATTTTTACTTTACAGCAGTGATTCCGTTAGTGTGCCCGCGCTCGAGTGTCATTAGAGAGGTTTCTTGTTTATTTTCCCGAGAAAACAATGTTTCCGTTACAATGTGTGTGTGAGTGTTTTGATATACAAGCACGCTTCCGGAACAAATTATGCTTGTGATCCAAAGTTCCACTGTATTACCTTCATAATTCCCTCCACACTCACCACCAAGCTGGAGGACCTGTGACACAGCAGCACTGGAAACCCCAGGGTTGTGTCCTGAGCCCTCTGCTGTACTCACTGTACACCTATGACTGAGTGGCAACTACCAACTCCATAGTCATCATCAAAGTGTTTTGGATGTAACTGTTGCCCTTATACAGTATATTTTCAGTAGGTACCCCTCATTTCCAGTTGCTACTTATACATTTATTCAAATTATTCATAATGACATTTTGCTGGGCCGAGCATGGATTTTGGTACCCATTTGCCATGGCATAGTTTAGACAGCCTTATGCAAGATCACAATATTTATTTCCATCCACAGTTGCATAAATTTTTGGCTGAGATCTTGTACTGATTATGGTCTTCTCCAGCACATCCCAAAGATTCTAACAGTCAAGACTCTGTGTTGGCCAATTCATATGAGAAAAGAAATTCCCCTTTGAGCCCAACAAATCTTAGCATGGTCATTCTGGAATATTCCCATGCTATATAGGAATGTCATGAACGACAATGGTTCCAAGTTTTTCAGTGCCCTTGAAAATCTCTCAATCTGAATCCAAGAAAACAGATAGAATGGGAGACTTGCTGCATGAAAGTGGTCCTGAAAAATTTGTCAACTATTACAAGAATCACCAGGAATATTTGCAATCATGCCAAGAAGAATTGAGGCTATTTTGAGAGTAAAGTGCTCTCTAAGTGTATATTTTGTTGTTTTAATTAGGTGGTGCTTTTTTCCTGTATGATGCTATCCAACTGTGGTCATAATACATAAGTACATAAGTGTTTCCTACCTTCCAAGGCATATTAATGGCATTCTTCAGCAGTCTCTCCACCTCATTCAGCTTGACCTCGGTGTCCTTCGCCTCTTTAATCTTCATAAGACCTGAAGAAATGAAAAGTACATCATCACCACTGACAACATCAGCATATCAAAAGGACAACAAAGGACAGATCGCAAAGACATCACAAAAAGATTTCACAAATATGCTACCAACAGTAACCATTTTATGTTTGAATATTTTAACCATAACTACAGGAAGCTATTCCTGGTCCAGTTCATTTGCCTTTGCTGCAAATTTCCTGTCCGTAACAACATTTACCTGTGTTAGCGTAGACTGCGTGAAGCTGCAAGTTTAGAGTAGCCAACATAAAAATGTAGCAACGGGCCTCCGAGTGGCGCAGTGGTTAAAAGCGCTCGCCCTATCATCCGGAGATCGCTAGTTCGAATCCCGGGTGATGCTGTAACCTCTCGCAGCCGGAGGCCTAGAGAGAGCTGATTGGCCGAGCTCTCTCAGAGGGGAGGGATGAGAGGTACTTAGTGCTCCCACATTAATCACGGCTCTACAGCCAGTCAGGGGCGTCTGTGAGCTCGCGCAACAGAGGGAGCGGATAGCGCTCTCCTCCGAGTGTGTTACGCCGCCCCCAACGGTGCGCGAGCGAGCAGTTCGAAAAGAAACTGTGAAAAGTGGTTCGGAGGAAACACGTGATAGTCTTCGGCCCTCCCGGCTGAGTGGTAGTAGTAGCCTTAATGTGGGAGCCCCCTAGTGACGGGGAGGAATTGGACACGACTAAATTAGGGAGAAAATCGGGGAAAAGTCCAAAAAAAAAAAATGTAGAAACCAGAAAAGCCAATGTAAACACAAAAGCAATTTAGCACCCAGAGGTTAACTGACACAGACTGATTATAACACAGACCATCTTTTGTTGTTTCAGAGTAGTATTCTGTCCTGTATATATGCTGTACAGTAATTAGATGGCAGAACAACATCCTTGATGGAGAGGCATTTATGGTGGATTTAATAGACAGAGAAACATCCAGTGCACTAACTTATAGTAAATGGTGGTATACAGAGAGAGGGTATGTGGCTTACAGTACTTGTTACTTTTACAAAAGAGCTCTTCATAGGGCTCAAGGAAATGCAACAGAGAAGATACTCCGGTTCTATACCATTATCTCCCCATGATATCTTGATTTCACATTTAATTGCTGCATCCTTCTTAGAAAGTCCCCTGTAATGTGTAAAGGAGGCACAAGTATGTACATTTAGCATGGTGTTTATTTAGTGTTTTCCATTAATTGTAGCAATAACCCAGTGCACAGTTCTAAACACAGGAATGCCCAAAAGGGATCATTCATAAGATGAAGAAAAAGACAAGTGAGCATAAAAAACCGGTGAAAACAGAACATGAGAAAAGGGCTTGGAGAAACCAACCAAGGGCACAGGCAGAGACAAGACTAGGAAGTGATGTTATAATAAAAGCATGGCTGTCTACATTGGGGCGGCACGGTAGTGTAGTAGTTAGCACTGTTGCCTTGCACCTTTAGGGTGCGGGTTCGATTCGGCCAGGTTCAATTCCCGTCTCTGTGTGCATGTCAAGTCAGGTCAATTTTATTTATATAGCGCTTTTAACAATTGACATTGTCGCAAAGCAGCTTTACACAATAAAAGAAGTAAGTTTGTATGCAATGTGTATGAATCAAAATGATAAGATTGTCCCTGATGAGTAAGCCGAGGGCGACGGTGGCAAGGAAAAATTCCCTGAGATGGTAATAGGAAGAAACCTTGAGAGGAACCAGACTCAACAGGGAACCCATCCTCATCTGGGTGATAACGGATAGCAGGGATTGATCAGCATAATAATGTGTACTGGAAGTTCAGTATAACAGGAGATGTGTTTAAAATTAAAATTAAAAGGAGTCCAGTTTGTTCCTGGAGGCTCAGGTAGACTGTAGGAGATTCCAGTCCTGAGCTATCGAACAACTGAAGTCACAGGTCCCCAGAGCATCAATCGATGACAGGACAGTCTTCATGGAAACCATCCCCAGCCACCACACGAATCCAGGCAGACCACACAGGGCATCCATGCGACGAGATCTCCAACCAGAAGTAGGACTCCAGGACGGGTTAGACGGGTCCAGAGGGCAGAGGTGTCTGGATCACTGGCAACTCAGGAGTGACATGACAGAGACAGAGAGACAGAGAGAGGGAAAGGAGAGAGGGAGAGAGAGAGGAGAGAGCAGAAGAGGAGAGAACAGAAAATAAGGAGAGATTGCAGTTAGGTATGGTCACAGTCAACATGTATAAGGTGAATGTATATTTAGTGCAAAGTGCAAGCAGGGACTCCGGCAGGACTAACTATAACAGCATAACTAAAAGGGAGAGCCAGAAGGAAACACAGACATGAGGGCTCCCTGAGATGTAAAGCAACCAATCACCTCACCGTCAACAAACCTGAGTGATCAATGAGAGTGGGGAGGACAGCATCTAAACATACCAGTTCACCAGAATACTCTACGTCCATGAGTCCCCCAGATCTGCTCCTTTACCTAAGGCTAATCTATTTACAAAAATGCTTGGCTAAATAAATAGGTTTTTAGCCTAGACTTAAACACTGAGACTGTGTCTGAGTCCCGAACATTAATAGGAAGACTATTCCATAACTTTGGGGCTTTGTAAGAAAAAGATCTGCCCCCTGCTGTAGTTTTAATAATACGTAGTACTGACAGACAGCCTCATTCTTTGATCGAAGTAGGCGTGGCGGATCGTAAGACACTAGCAGTTCACTCAAATACTGTGGCGCGAGACCATTTAGTGCTTTAAATGGCAAAAGTAGTATCTTAAAATCGATGCGAAATTTCACAGGGAGCCAATGCAGTGTAGATAAGATAGGGGTGATGTGCTCATATCTTCTGTTTTTAGTGAGGACTCTTGCTGCTGCATTCTGTACTAACTGAAGCTTGTTTATACACCTAGTTGAACAACCAGACAGTAAGACGTTACAATAGTCCAACCTAGAGGTGATAAAGGCATGAACTAGTTTTTCTGCATCATTTAGTGACAATATGTTTCTAATCTTGGCAATATTTCTAAGGTGAAAGAAAGCCATCCTGGTGATATTATCTACATGTGCTTCAAACGAAAGGCTGGAATCTATAATCACACCAAGGTCTTTTACTGTTGCATTTGATGGAACAGAAAGGCCATCTAAAGTTACAGTGTGATCAGAAAGCTTACTTCTAGCTACTTGTGGTCCTATGACCAGAACTTCTGTCTTATCAGGATTAAGCAGAAGAAAATTAATTAACATCCAATCTCTTATGTCCTGCACACACTGCTCAATTTTAGCAAACTGGTTTTTCTCATCTGGTTTTGCTGAGACATATAATTGTGCGGCATCAGCATAACAATGAAAACTAATACCATGTTTACGAATTACACACGTGGACAAAATTGTTGGTACCCTTCGGTCAATGAAAGACAACCTCACAATGGTCACATAAATAACTTTAATCTGACAAAAGTAATAATTTTAAAAAATTCTATGAATGTTAACCAATGAAAGTCAGACATTGCTTTTCAACCATGCTTCAACAGAATTATTTTAAAAAATTAACTCATGGAACAGGCCTGGACAAAAATGATGGTACCCCTAGAAAATACTGAAAATAATGTGACCAAAGGGACATGTTAATTCAAGGTGTGTCCACTAATTAGGATCACAGGTGTCTACAATCTTGTAATCAGTCAGTGGGCCTATATATAGGGCTCCAGGTAGTCACTGTGTTGTTTGGTGACATGGTATGTACCACACTCAACATGGACCAGAGGAAGCGAAGGAAAGAGTTGTCTCAGGAGATTCGAAAGAAAATTATAGACAAGCATGTTAAAGGTAAAGGCTATAAGACCATTTCCAAGCAGCTAGATGTTCCTGTGACTACAGTTGCACATATTATTCAGAAATTTAAGATCCATGGGACTGAAGCCAACCTCCCTGGACGTGGCCGCAGGAGGAAAATTGATGACAAATCAAAGAGACGGATAATCTGAATGGTAACAAAAGAGCCCAGAAAGACTTCTAAAGAGATCCAAGGTGAACTTCATGCTCAAGGAACATCAGTGTCAGATCGCACCATCCGTCGTTGTTTGAGCCAAAGTGGACTACATGGGAGACGACCAAGGAGGACACCATTGTTGAAAACAAATAATAAAAAAGCCAGACTGGAATATGCCAAACTACATGTTGATAAGCCACAAAGCTTCTGGGACAATGTCCTATGGACAGATGAGACAAAAATTTAACTTTTTGCCAAGGCACATCAGCTCTATGTTCACAGACGGAAAAATGAAGCATATCAAGAAAAGAACACTGTCCCTACTGTGAAACATGGAGGAGGCTCTGTTATGTTCTGGGGCTGCTTTGCTGCATCTGGCACAGGGTGTCTTGAATCTGTGCAGGGTACAATGAAATCTCAAGACTATCAAGGGATTCTAGAGAGAAATGTGCTGGCCAGTGTCAGAAAGCTGGGTCACAGTCACAGGTCATGGGTCTTGCAACAGGACAATGACCCAAAACACAGCTAAAAACACCCAAGAATGGCTAAGAGGAAAACATTGGACTATTCTAAAGTGGTCTTCTATGAGCCCTGACCTCAATCCTATTGAGCATCTTTGGAAGGAGCTGAAACATGCTGTCTGGAAAAGGCATCCTTCAAACCGGAAACAACTTGAGCAGCTTGCTCATGAGGAGTGGGCCAAAATACCTGCAGAGAGGTGCAGAAGTCTCATTGACAGTTACAGGAATTGTTTGATTGCAGTGATTGCCTCAAAAGGTTGTGCAACAAACTATTAAGTTAGGGGTACCATCATTTTTGTCCAGGCCTGTTCCATGAGTTCATTTTTTAAATAATTCCGTTGAAGCATGGTTGAAAAGCAATGTCTGACTTTCATTGGTTAACATTCATAGAAGTCTTATTTATTATTACTTTTGTCAGATTAAAGTTATTTCTGTGACAATTGTGAGTATTTCTTTCGTTAACCGAAGAGTACCAACAATTTTGTCCACGTGTGTATGTTGCCCAGAGGAAGCATGTAAAGGGAAAAAAGCAGTGGGCCTAAAACTGAACCCTGTGGAACACCAAACTCCACTTGAGAACATGAGGAATGGTCACCATCTAAATCTACAAACTGATAATGATCAGTCAAATAGGATCTGAGCCACAAGAGGGCAGTTCCCTTAATTCCTACTACCTTTTCTAATCTGTGAAGGAGAATACTATGATCAGTGGTGTCAAAAGCTGCACTGAGGTCCAGTAACACAAGTATAGTGACGCAACCCTGCTCAGAGGTCAATAGGAGGTCGTTTACCACTTTAACAAGTGCTGTCTCTGTGCTGTGATGAGGCCTAAATCCTGACTGATACAGTTCATTTATGCTATTTCTGTGTAAATGTGAACATAGCTGCTGTGAGTTAAGTTCTGATGTGATGTGGTAAGTTCATCTGAATTATTTAAATTGTCTGGTTTCAAAGCCTGAATTTTTTGCCTAATATTTATGATTTTCTTATTGAAAAAGTTCATGAAATCCTCACTACTGGATGATGTTGTTGTGGAGATTTCTGCAGTGGTCTTGTTTTTAGTTAATTTAGCTACGGTATTAAATAAAAATCTCGGGTTGTTTTTGTTATTTTCTATAAGAGTGGAGAGATACGTTGATCTAGCATCACTGAGAGCTTTTTTATAGTTCAGGATGCTCTCCTTCCAAGCTATTTTGAATACTAACAATTTAGTTTGGGGCCATTTACGTTTAAATTTTCGAGCGGTTTGTTTTAAAGCACGGGTGTGGTCATTATACCAAGGAGCGAGTTTCTTATCTCTAATCATTTTCCTTTTAACTGGAGCTACATTATCTAAGCTATAACGAAGTGTTGACTCTAGATATTCATTCGCCTGTTCGAGTTCTGTGAAGTCAGATGGCGATCCAATCAAAGTTGCTAACTCTGGGAGATTATTGATAAAGCTCTGTGCGGTATTTGATGTAAATGTACGTTTAAGGCGGAAGCGCGGTGCTGTGCATACATTATTACTATGACACGCTTTAATCGAGACAAGATAGTGATCTGAGATAACTTCAGACTGTGGAATTGTGATTATATTTCCTATATTTAATCCGAAGGATAATATTAAATCTAAAGTGGGACCTGCTTTATGAGTGGGTCCTACTACAGACTGATTTACTCCTACTGAGTCCAGTATGGACAAGAATGCTGTTCTCAGAGGGTCTTCTGGATTCTCAAAATGAATATTAAAGTCTCCACCAATTAATACTTTGTCTACAGAAACAACAAGGTTTGAGAGGAAATCTGCAAATTCACAGAGAAACTCCGAGTACGGCCCTGAGGGTCTGTAAATGATGATTAGCGGGATCGACTGAGCTGACTTTATGTTACTATAGAGAACTTCAAATGCATTAAATTTAAAACTGTGTTTTTGTACGAGAGACAGATTATCGTTATAAATAACTGCGACTCCTCCTCCTCTACCAGTTTGCCGAGGCTGGTGTATGTAGCTGTATCCAGGAGGACTAGCTTCATTTACAGCTACATACTCGTCCTGTTTAATCCAGGTTTCTGTTAAACATAATATACACAAACCCCTGATCTGTGATAATTTCATTAACAATAACTGCTTTAGATGCAAGAGATCTAATATTTAACAGTCCTGGCTTCAGATCAGAGGTGCTGACTGCGAATTCAGTGTACTCTGAGTTTGTGGTATCAATGTTAATTAAATTACTAAAACAGACTTTCTGAGTCTTTCTAAATTTATGTTTATGTTTAGCTCGGGGAACAGACACAGTCACAATATGATGACCCCTGAGTGACGACTCTCTGCAGCTAGCAGACGGTTGGTTTAGCCTGTCTGTCTGCTCCCTGGCCTGGGCTCTGGATTGTCACCGATTAACTAGGCCTCTTCTGAGACTATGTGCTATACTGCAAGAAATGAGAGCAGCACCTTCCCGAGTGGGATGGACACCGTCCCGCCCTAACAGGCCAGTTTTGCCCTCAAAGGTCTTCCAATTGTCTATGTAGCCCACGTTGTTTTCGGAGCACCACCTGGACATCCAGCGGTTCAGCGACCATAACCTGCTGTAAGCTATGTCACCACGTCTCATTGGGATGGGACCAGAGCAAACTACTTCTTCGGACATCGCCTTCGCTATTTTAAACACCTCTGTAAAGTTATGCTTACTAACCTCTGACTGACGAAGGCGTATATCGTTAGCTCCAGCATGTACCACTATCTTAGAGAACCTATGCTGTCCTAGAGCCCTAATTTCACATGTCTCAGTATAGAGTCTCCTATAGCCAGAGCTCTTTCAGGTTTCTCAGCGGGTGCATCACTGAGGAGAGCGAACCTGTTGGACACGTGAAGCGCAGAAGAGGTGTGCTCCGGTGGGCTAGCCTTAGCGTTAGCGTTGGCTGAACGAGTATGCCGCCGAGTCGTCACCCACTCGCCCCGCTGTGAGGGCTCTACTGCCGGAGTCAGGGGGCTGATTATCTCCGCCTGTGGCACCCAGACTTTCCGCTACAGGATTAATGCTGCTCTCGCGCTCTCTAACCCTCTCTAAAGTCTGGATGCGCCTTCTCCGTCAGGGTGCTAACTAACACACACCTATCACAAACAAAATTATCACTAATGACGGAGGAAGAATGTCTAAACATCCTGCACTCCACCCACTGAGCGAGCTGAATGGTAGACATAATAACGTACCTTTGTGCCGGAGTTGTGATTATTTGCTGATGGATTCGCTTGTTGTTGGTCAGATGATAGGCGCGTTCTCCCAAAAAGCGCAAAAAAACGGAGTTTGCATGTTCTCCCCGTGCTTGGTGGGTTTCTTCCCACAGTCCAAAGACATGTAGATTAGGTTAATTGACATTCCCAAATTGGCCGTAGTATGAATAAGTGTGGGAGTGTGTGTATGTGTGTGCCCCCTGCGATGGACTGGCACCCTGTCCAGGGTGTACCTCGCCTTGTGCCCGAAGTCTCCTATCACCTGTGACCCTGAATACAGGATTAAGCTGTATAGATGATGAGTGAGTGAGTGTCTACATTGGAAAGAGAAAAGCACCTTACAGTGACAGAAATACTGTCACTGCAGAAATACTGGAAATACTAGACTTTAATAAAAACCTAAGGCAAATTAGATATGTGCAAATGTACATTTACAAAACTCACTACTTTTGGGTAGTTTGAAAGACTGGCCTCATGGAAGGGAATTTAATCCCATATGCTCTTGTCACTTGTGAGTAAACATGTCCACTTTTAAGACTCTATTATATCTCTCATATGCTATTATGCTATTATACAGTAAGTGCTTGTGTTGCATTTTACCTTCAGAATTTGAAGGTCTGTCTAATAGCATTGACAGCATACAAAATACACAACTAACATAGACCATAACAAAGTTATGTTTATCAAATTTAAAGCAATAAATCCAATTTTATTCAATTTTATTTGTATAGCGCTTTTAACAATTGTCATTGTCGCATAGCACATTTTTTAAAATCAAAAGCAGTTATGGAATCATAAATCATAAAATATCATCAGTCCCCCCAGACAGACAGAAAAATAATCCTGTCTGTGGTGCAGCTTATTCATACCAGCCTCAACCAGTCAAACACATTTTCATTCTTTTTTAAGGAAATGACTACCATGATAATGACCGTGGAGCTGATGTCTGACTCAGTAACACCACTCGAGTGACCAAACTGTAACATGCAATATGCTATGTGTCACAATGACTGAACTCAAATCTGATGGAGCAACTAATCATTAGTGCAGTCCCATGCTTTTAACATCAGGCCAAAGTGACAAAAAACAATTACTTATCACAGATGGTTCTTAGGGACTTTTACACTCTTGCCCATGTTGTGCAATATTCTAAAGCTTTAAACTTTAAGTGCATCATCATATGCAGTATGTTGTTTTTGTACAAAGGTTATTCAAAGGATATTATGTAGGTATTTTCCTGGTCTTACTATTGAGAAGACACACTGATTCAGAAAGACATCGTAATCACTTTTTAGCATATGTGGGTGTTGACAGACCCCTTTTAATGGAAAACGTGTACCAGTATATAATAGTAATACCAAATAGCATATTGTAAGCATGGCCCTTCAGTTTATAACAACTAAGTAAAGAAAACCTTTACAGACTCTACATAGATATTGTCACGGAAGGGGTTGAATGTGATGCAGCTACTGAATAACCATAACCATTATATTTTTAAAAATATATCATTTTAATAATCTTAGAAATAATATGATTTTAGAACTCTCTAATGGTTTTATTTTTGTTTCAAATGGCCAAAATAGGTCATTTTTGTCATTCTTGTTTTTACACACAATATTTTTTTAACCAATAAATCAAAGGGTCCAATGACCTTAAAGGATTTTGAGTGTGCTTAATAAAGCTTAATAAACCATGTCCAGGTTAATTCAGGACTTATATTCCCACAAACAGTTTTGGAACTGAGCCTTCCATAATGAGAGTGGACTTCATATGAACTTAAACACCTTTGCTGCTACGGTATACTGAAATTCCAGCCTCATAACACACATTATGACTTCATATCAATTCCAGCTATCTGATATCACCCACAATGAGGGTGGGTTCTCTATTTGTTTGAAAGGGTTGACAAGAGAAAGCCTCTTCTATCTAAAAAGAACATGGACGCACAACTAATGTTTGCAAAACTGCATCCAAACAAACCACAAGACTTCTGCAATTATGTCATACAAACAAACGAGACCACAAATGAAGTCATTTGGCCTTAATGGCCAGTGCTATGTATAGCAAAAACCAAACAACATTTCAGTAGAAACACCTCATACCCACTATCAAGCACAGTAGTGGAGGGGTGATGATTTGGGCTTCTTTTGCAGCCACTGGACCTGACACATTGCAGTCATTGAGTTGATCCTGAACTCCTCTGTATACAAAAGTATTCTAGAAGCAAATGTGAGACAATCTGTCAGTCATGTAACAGGATAATGATCCAAAGAACACCAGTAACTCTATGTCAGAAATGCTGAAAAAAAAAGTTATGCAATGGCCTAGTCAAAGTCCACACCTGAGGTTGATTGAAATGCTGTGGTGGGATCTTAAAAGATCTTAAAAATGCCTAAAAATCTCAATGAAATGAAGCAATGTTGTAAAGAATAATGGGCCAAAATTCCTCCATCATGATGTGAGAGACTGATTATGTCAGGGTTAAACCCTAGAGGGCGCCTTGCGCCTTGAAACTCTTTGGTGTTTTTTGACATTTTGGACTGCATTTCCCAGGATGCACCTCGGTCAGGTGATGGGAGCACTCACCTGAACCGAGGTGGCTCATTAATTTGATTATAAATAACCTGCCTATGTTAAGTTACTTTGTCTGGCATCTTTTTTGTTAAAACTGTTGTTCTGAAATGCTATTTTGGTTTAGTCTTGTTGAAATGCGGTTCAGTTCGGGTTCAAAGTTTTGGTTGTTCATAGTTTTATGTTTAGTTTGTTCTTGTTTAAAGTTTGTTGGTTTATGTTTTGTTTTCTTTCATTAAACTTCTTAACCTCCTGCGCCTGCAACCCCAATACAATCATGACGGATTCAATTATACAGGAAACAATTACTTCAAGTTATTGCTGATAAAGGTGGATCTATCAGCTATTCAATCATGGGGAGTACTTTTTTAAATTCATTTTTGTTAAATAAATAATGACACAGTAAAAAAAAAAAAAATTGTTGTTGTTCGTCTAAGGTTGTATTTGCCTGAGACCCAATAGGACCACCTCATTTTTATGTTTTGGCACAAAAAAGACAAAGTAAAAGCGGGGGTACTAACTTTTAAACATGATGATAGGAAGATAGATAGATAGACGGATAGATAGATAGATAGATAGATAGATAGATAGATAGATAGATAGATAGATACAGTGGCGGCCGGTCGATACGGGGCACAGGGGCGCCGCCCCCCCCCCCCCCCCCCTTAAAGTTAGGCAGAGAAGAATGCTACTTTAACATGTAATTATTTAACATGATAATTACTAATTTTAATAATGAAATAAAGTCATTTAGTCACAATATTCCGCTGTATTCTTAATATAATTTATTTGCAATAAAAAAAAATCTAAACTGCTTCAAATCATCCTTCGGGCGCAGCACTGTGCGCCCTGAACCCTCCCACTTTTCTTAGCGAATCATATTGTTTTTAAATATTTAGGCTCATGTGATTGGACCATTCTCAACGAGTCTTCCAGCACTTCTTATGGCAAGCGGAGCTGCTGACTGGATGCGATGTGAGTCATGCCTTTATTTTATACTAGTAGTAATGCTCACCGCATAATCACCTAATAAATACCTATTTACAGGTGAGTATTAAAAGTTTAATTTTAATTTTTTTGCGCCCCCCAAAAATTTTTTTGCACCAGCCGCCACTGGATAGATAGCTATTAGGTTGTTTTTGAAAGTTATTATTACCTTGATGACATTGGAACAACCTTGACTATATGATCACATTAAACAAATGCCCCTAAGCCAATGTTGTCCAACATTTAAACAATATTAACTCCAAGTCGATGGGCTGAGTGGGACTCAAATCTTAATCAAAATCTTAACCTTTGCAGATCACGACTCTTGTGTTCTGTTGTGTTGTTTTGAACCATTGTCAATTCGACTTGTGTTTTGCTATCAGAATACATTATCTTTGTATAAAAGTTTTGCTTCAGAAAGGAAATAAATATGTTCTTAATCTGGAATATGTTATGTAATTTTTTTATGAGCGGTCCATTGATGATGTTCATGTTAGTTAAGTCCAAAGACATGAGGATAGTGCTAAGTGACATTTCCAAATTCTCTATATTCTACTGCCAGGTTTTAAGGCGTCTGAAGGGGGACATACGGGGGAAGCAGAGCTTGTAAACAGTTTTTTAATAACCCCTCATTCTGACTGAATGATTTTTCATTCCGCTGATGGAATGGAACACCAGTGTACTGTGAGAAAGGGTTATTCTGAGCATAGGTCACAGAGACTATTTGAATAATAAAATCGAACACCATCAAGCAATCCCTTCACTCATACAGTACATGGTTTTTTGTGTTCGGGTGGTAGATCACTGCAGATTCTGACAGGATGTGTATGTGATAGTCACACTTGACTTGTGACCTGAACTCTAACTAAAAACAAACAAACAAACAAACAAATAAGGGCACAGCACAAAATAATGTTTGTTTGTTTTTTTACAATAATTACAATTAAGGGTGGACAGAGGATGGCACATATGTCATATGTGTGTGAGACATGTATATATGTGTTTTGTGGTTTTTAGAGCTTCTTGACAGGATTTCCTAGGGAAACACTGATTTCCTGTATCCACATCCTGTGCCATTTGCCTTTGGCTGCACAACACATGCATCACAGTGTAGCAGATTTTCAAGGTTTCTCATTTGGGAATTATAATTCAGTTCATGAAGTATCATTAAAAATCAGATTTGATAAAATCTAAAGCTAAAGAACGTACAAAAAACGTACAAAAAGACACTCACTCATCATTGTATGTACTGCTTTATCCTGTATTCAGAGTCGTGGGAGGCCTGGAGCCTATCCCAGGTGACAGGGCACAAGGCAGGGTACACTCTGGACAGGGTGCCAATCCATCACAGGGCACACACACACAGACTACAGCCTGTTTGGGAATGCCAAATAGGCTAATCTGCAGGTTTTGGACTGTGGAAGGAAACCCACCAAGGACAGGGAGAACATGCAAACTCCCTGCAAACCCTGGCTGGGAATCAAACCCGGACCCTGGGGATGCAAGGCAACAGTGCTAACCACTACATCACCGTGCCGCTGTACAAACAGACATACAAGCTAAATTACAGAAGAGCACAACATAAACTAAAAGTAACAAGCATAATAAAGCACATAATCTAGGTTTAAAGAGCAAGGTGATGAATTAAAATGAATTGCAGTTCTTGTGTGATGTTTCCAGACTGCCATGGCTAGGATCTACCAGAAGTGATCCAAGCAAGTAAAACAAGTAAACTGACAACAGGGTCGTGAGCAGTCATGGCCCACTGATGCACGTGCGGAGCAAACGCTGACCTGTGCAGTCATATCCAGTGGAAGCTCAATTGTATGTCAAATTTCTGAAAAATGTAATGTTGGTTCTAACAACAAAAAGTCAGTATACACAGCGCATTGCAGTTTGTTGCATATGAGGCTAGACCATGCTGACCTGTGTCCACCATCAAAAAGTGTCTATAACAATACATCATATTGATGGCCGGGTGGGTGTGCATTACTGTTGTTGGTGTTACTTTGAGGTGCACCACCTACCTTAACCTTTCAACCCATCAATTTTTCCCTGCCACACTGTAAAAATTGTTGAAGAATGGTTTAAGGAACAAAAGAAGTTTGTGGTGTTGACCTGGCCTCCAAAATCTCCATATCTCAATCCAATCAAGAATCTATAGGATGAGTTGGAAAGACATGGTTCAAGTTGTCAGGGATGTTTTGGCAAAAGAGGGACCTACTTAATATTATTCAGGTGGTCATAATGTTGATCAGTGTATATGCTTATGGTGTAGGTTTGATTTGAAGTTTATCCAACTTCAAACTCATATTTGACTGGGGAGCCAGGTCTCCTGACTGCTTTAAACAAAGACTAAAGAAAACTGGTCAAACCATTTGGGAATTTTAAGATATGCATAGTCAACAACGCATCTCTTCATTATTACTCACCGCCAAGTCAATCACAACTGTGTGTAAAGTATACTCACTCACTCACTCACTCACTCATTCTCTACACTGCTTAAAAGTAACATATTTCTGTGTGGAATGTGAGAACTGGTGTATTATTATTTCACAATACTTCTATGAAAACAACCAATTTCAATGCAAGAAAACTTAGATATCTGGTTGTATATTTTTAAGGAGATGTGCATTCTGTGCACATGCTCGCACACAGCTGGACTAAACCTTTTTTCTGTGTTAGAGGACAACTTCTAAGAACAAGGTGGGTAGGCAGCATTATGATTATTATTATTAATTTAAAGCTAACATTATTTTAGTTATTTTATATAGATGCAGAGGTTTCTGAGAACCATTGTGTGATGTTAACAGTAGCATACAGTACACTTTACTAAGTAAAGTAAATTTACAGCCTTTAATCAGATGCAGATACAAATGGACTCCCGAGCTATTAAGAGATAGCTTATAATCTTGTGTGTTTCATGTGGAAAGAGAATTTATGTTATGCTTAAAATGGTTTATGCTTAGTTTATGCTTAGCTCTAATATTTCAGTTTTCTGTATGCATATTTGTATAAGCTTAGAGATATTGAAAATGAAAAAATACAAAAAAAAATACACATTAGGGGTGGGAATCACCAGTCACCACTCAATATGATTATCACGATACCTAGATGCCGATTTGATTAACACTGCAATTCTGTAAATATCAGTTTTTATAAATACAGGCATACATGCATATATACTTTTTACAGATTTTGTTACAAATTTTAGACCTTTAAGACTACAACTGAAATAAACCTGAGTAATTAAATGCAGCTCATTCATCGCATCACTCAGCGCACATTCACTTGGCACACCCTTCTCACTTAAAAATCAATTGTACATCATCAGTTAGTATACAGTTAGTATACAATATATACTAACTTAAAATACAAGAGTTTAACATTTAATTGAAAATTTTACACAAAATTAAATTTTTACTGAGCAGCACATATCTCTGTCATCCAACATAGTTAGTTTTTCTAAATAAACTTATCAAATAATTTACTCATATCATATGGGATTCCAGTGTGGAATTAGTTTAGAATGTACTGTCCTGCCTGCAGGATTATAAAGAGGTGGCCTTATAAAGTCTTGAGCAACTGTGAGCATGATAATAATAATAATAATAATAATATCATGACATTGCCTTTGTTGTTATTACTGTAAGATTTACATATTTAAATATGAAATATGACATAATTTGTATACAATTATTTTATTTATTTTTATTATTTTAGTTGTATACATACAACTATGAAATGCGCAATAACTTACATTTTGTATAGGTGTATTGTAGATTCATTATTTATTGTGTCAACTCTACCAACTCTACCAACTCTACCAATTCTACCAATTAAAGCAACCCCAGACCATAACATCTCCAAACCCTCAGAGGCTTGTACAATGTGCAATGTGCATGATGCCTGCATCGTTTTATGTCCTTTTCTTTTTACCTTGAAATATCACTCTGGAATAGGATAATTCTGGAATCATCAAACCTTCAAATCTTTATGCCAATCTTGAAAGCATTTTATCAGATTAGTCTCACTAACAAGTGGTTTATTATGGTCACACAGCTTTTTACAATGCATTTTTTCAGACCACGTTTCTTCCGTGACATTGACAGGTCAGCATGGTATTTTCAGGATTTAATAATGTATTGAACAATTCTTAACCCAAATTGCTTGATGCAGGCGAATAATATGACCCTTCTAAAATAGCGACTTTAGTGTATACATACATCATGGCTTTTTATAGTAACCACTGGGCACTTGTTTGTTCTCATGTGTTTCTCGTTATTTAAAAATTTGCAAAGTTTGCACACTTAACGTCTTATTAATTACTGTACACTGAATTATTGTAATATAATCATGAAACATTTTCCAAGAATCGTATATTTGTTTTGATTGTTTGTTGAATAAAAGCAATCATTTTTTATTTAAATATAAAAAAACCTAACCATTACAGTTCTTCAGTTTACAGTAACTACATAAATATATGACGTTGTAATAGTGAGTGTATTAATGTAAGATACACATCTGTTGACTGTGATAATGCGAGGGAGTGAATAACAAAGAAATTGCTCTATAAGGAACAGCAAAATCTCCCGTTTTGGGGCAGACAAAATGCTTACATTTGTAGAAAATAAATGTTATTTCCTTAAAGGAATTGAATTTGGAGGGTTTTCAATTACCCTAGCCCTAACCCTGGGTTTAATTATACTATAACACATCAGGGCTTCTGTCAGCTCGGTCTCCAGTCAGTGCGTCTAAAAGTTTATACCAACCTTCTATTAGAGGTGTCTTCGACAAATCTCGTCTGTCTTCCGGGAAACATTCCAAAAGTCTTTTTAAAAGTCGTCCCAAATCCGCATAACTCCGGTGGAGGTACAAGACGTTTCTATCCGACCACTCGGTCCGTATGTCAAAGAACTCCTCTTCCTCTCCCTGTGGGTTTATAATCAGCTTACGGATGCCGTTAACCCAGCAGTCCTTCACGTACATGTTGACCAGGGAGGTTCCCTCAAACACCGCCGATGCCATTCCATAAAGTCCGCAACTCTTTAAAAGGCACGTATTTTTATGCTACATGACCAAATATGGACGTCTCAAACGACGAAAAAGCTCGAAGTAACGAGGAACTGACCGTCTAAATGACGAGACTGGTGACAGCTAAGAGCGAGACTCCTGACGCAGATCAGGATGTGGCAGGAGAATCCCACATATAGGGATCATAAGCACATGATGTTTTAAAAAATCTTTGGTTCTGCCGCTCGCGAAGGAATCAAAGACTTAAACCAACAAGTACTTTAAAAGAAAAGTTTTTCATGAGTATCCGTTTGCGTAGACGTGGACCGTTATGTATGCCGGTCGCGTCCCAATACGCCTGCCAGCCTCTTGTCAGTTGAGTAGACGAGCCCTGACCCTGTGCTCCAGAAAGGGGGATATGCTGCGAAGCCGCCCGAGTTGAATGTAAATGGAACAGCAGACAACGCTGGTGTGATCAGATTTAGAGGGATAAATAGACTTTTTACACGTTTCCCCCTCCCTCCCTCCTTCCTTCCCTTCCCTCTAAGTGCCTATGTGAAAATGTGAAAGGCCCGAGGAGGAGGTCCTAGTCAGTGAGGAGTCTTAACAGACACTCACTCACATCCGGTAAAAAGTTAGCCGCTACCCTGTGTATATTATATGCCTGTTTACATTTTTAAATGTACTACTAACTAGTGATAATTCATTTTAACTGTTCCGAATTCGAACTTATGCAATATGTATTGAAATAAACTGTAACTAGTGAGAATTACACACTGCCTGGCCTCCAAGCTAAAACTCTAATATTTAATCGGAGCGCCTTTAGCTTTGATGACAGCACGCATTTGCGGTGGCGTTCATCACACAACCTTACACAACATCGCAGCGTTTAATTCATGTGTAATAGTGATTCATCATGCTCCAAGAAACAGTCTTTCACAATTTGAGGCTGATGAATTCGTCTTTGCCCCTCCAGGGTCGGGGTTCAATCCCCTTCTATGTGCATGGAATTTGCTTGTTCTCCCGTGCTTGGTGGGTTTCCCTCAGGGTACTCCGGTTTTCTCTCACAGTCCAGGGACGTGCAGATTAGGCTAATTGGTGTTGCCCTGCGATGGATTGTCTGGCCTCGTGCCCTAAGTCTCCGTGAGTGAGTGAGTGAGTAGTCGTCCTGGAATTATGCCCATGCTATTAGGAAAGATAAAAATATACATCACCAGGTCATTCAACACGTTCATGTAAACCGCTGACATTATTTTATAGCCATATAACCCTAATGAGCCTAGACCTGATCTATTCTTATCCTGACACACCCATTGCATTGAAATAGGGTAAATCTCATTTACCATTAGACCACTCATTAGACCACATGACCTTCTTCCATTTCTTCAAGGTCCAATCTTTATGCTCCCTAGCAATTAAGCCTTTTTCAGATTTGTCTGAAAGACACTACTGTTTTGACTAATTTTTTTTGTTTTTTTAGTTTTTGTCTCATTGTGCATGTTGAAATATTCTTATCCCACTTTGATAGCTGTGATTTCTGCTGTTGATTTTGTTTTTTACAAAGCAATTTCACCAAGTGTTTACGTGATCACAATCACATTCAATCATGATTTCTTTTTATTCACAATTTCTTTTAATTCTCAGAAACTGTGCCAAAGGATGTGTGACTTTAAGTTTGAGCACTGGAAAAAGAACAAAAGTTTGTGCTTCTTTTCGCATAAACATATAAACAGTAATATACAAGCATTATTCAATTTGGAATAATAAGTGATGCATTATATCAAACACACATAACACATAAGGCTGATTTTACTGATAGTTCTTCCAATGTGTGAGAGTAGTAAATAACATATTTTATTAATTCTGGCTGATATTATAAGCCAGTCATTATAAGTCAAAATACTGTATATCAGGGCTCGTTTCTGCATATTAGAAGGAAAAATGAAATAATAAGCTATGGACATAACATCTGCTTTTATATTTAGGCTCATACCATGGGATTTCATGTATTTAATATTAATAAATGGTACTTTAATCAAATTTAATTTAACATTTATTTGAGTGTAACACATGACAGCATCTAGCCTCGTGTCTCAGCTGGTTAACCTCATCAAAGTGGACTTCATGTTAAATAAAAATTACTTCCCTGTTATACAATTGCACATATGCCCATATAGCATACGTCATACTTTTATTTATGGTTGTGGTGTACACTGTCACCCAAATGAGTATGTGTTCCCTTTTGTGTCTGGTTCCTCTCAAGGTTTCTCCCAGCAATATATAAAGCATACATTTTGTAACATAAAAAAAAAAAATTAAGCTGCATTGGGACAATGTACATTGTTTAACTGCTATACAAATAAAATTTTATTTAACTGAATTAAATACACAGAACTGGACACTAAACATACACAACAATAAAAAGACAGAACATGGACAGTAAACTGTAAAGTATTTGGTAGTGAAGGTGCAATAGGTACATTATACATAGCAGAAAAAAAGTACAGATCTCCGTAAAGGGTCTGATGCAACTTTGTAAAGTGTGGTGTGCACTGGCTCTTGAGTCATATGGGGTTAGGTGTTTGATTAGTTAATTTGAGCATTGAGATGCAGCAGTAATCTCACAATTTCCATGTAGAAATTGTTGTGGAGTCTGCTTATGGTGTATCCTGATACAAGCAGGAGAGTCAAGAGACCATGGGATGAGTGTGAGGAGGGTTGCTAATGGCTTTGTCAATGCTGTGATTGTATTAGAAGTAGTACTGGGGTGGCTTGTAAGACCCCAAATTCATCTGCCGCATTGTCTTGTAGATGGATACTGTGCAGTTCCTGTACCACATTTTAAGAAATTCGGTCAGCACACTCTCTATTGATGGGAGAGTATGGGGTAAAGTATGGGGTAATGTGGAGGTGGTGCTGGACCTTCTTGGCAAGGCATCTGATGCACTGGTCTCTTTGAAGCTAAATGTATCTACTATGGACAATGTAAAATATTCAAACATACAGTGGAACCTCGGATTGCGAGTAACTCGGTTTACAAGTGTTCCACAAGACGAGCAACGATTTTTAATAAATTTTGACTTGAAAAACATGTCTTGGTTTACGAGTGCGAGTTTTTGACACCGACACACACACTCTCTCCCCAATCAGTGCAGGTAAGCTGTAGCCAAACCTAGGGTTAAAACTACAGGGAGAAAGAATATGGGACTCTTATTATGATGATATAAAATCTGTGTATGTATTGACCTTTGACCCACTGGCATTTCATTTTTGGTAGGTATTAAACGTGCACATCTGAGAGTAAGCAAAAATCCTAAATGTAAAAGCATTTAAAAACATTGAGAGAAAATTCCGCAAAATATTATAGGGAAAAAAAGACTGACAAGATAGAGGTACAATCCAGATCTTCAAAAAGGATCATGCATCCAATCACAGGAAAAGGAAGAAAGCTGGTGGTCCATCGCCTGTTGGCTCCTCAAGAACATCAACACCAAAAAGTAAATTGTGCATCAATCAACACTTATGCTTCTTTCCAAAGCTCAGAGCAAAACTGAATTTAAAAAGCATTTTATAAATAAAACTGAACTGAATATACCAGTTGTGAGGACATGTAAATCTGAAACAGCACTCCTGTGTAAATCAAGGGTAAGAGTTCAAAGAAGAGGAGATTCTCAGAAAAACGGAATTCATTCCTCTCTCACCCAAAGCTGTGCCTGACATAATGATCATTGTATTCCAGGCTGAACCTAACAGATGTGCCAGACTTGCTGTTTCTATTGCTCATAATGTGTTTAATGATTTTAAAATACAAGTTATGGGGAATTAATTAATATATACAGTTGAACCTCGGATTGTGAGTAACGTGGTTTATGAGTGTTCTGCAAATCGAGCAAAGATTTTTAATTGGAAACCGAGCAAGTATTAGTTTTACGAGCGCCGAGTATCATGTATCACGCATGCGACTCTTATTTTGACACCGAGCGGCAAGTGATCACAACTGAGCCAATGATTTTTCTCTCTCTTGCGCTGCAGGAATTATGGGTACTGAATTATCTTACTGGTATAATCAACATCTCCCTCTCTCTTCTGTGTGCGCGCGTGTAATTTGACACTGTGCCCCACACACACCAACACACACACACACCCACACACTTTTCTCATGTGTACTTTGTGTGTACGTGTGCGCGCGCACGTAATTTGACACCGACACAGACACACACACCCAGCTGAACACACGCTTTATTTACACAGAAAACTCAGCTCTGTCGCGATTTTTTTCGAAGGTAAGGTTACTTTACAACAGTGATTCCGTTAGTATACTCACGCGAGTATCATTAAAGAGAATTGTTTTTTTCCTGTTAAAGGTGTTTGCATTGTGTATGTTAGTTGTGAAACTTAAAAAGCGAGGTGTGGGAGGGAGAAGGAGTTTTACTGTTTAAGACGAGGCGAGGGGCTAATTCCACACACACACACACACAAACAAATACACGGCGCCTGTCTGGATTTATTTTTACTTTTTTTTTTTAATGTTAAGTGCAGGTTAATTTGTTTTATTTTTACTTTATATGTTGTATTAATTATATTTATGTATTTATTGTTTTGGGCTGTAGAATGAATAATTTGAGTTTTCATTATTTCGTATGGGAAAAGTCTATTTGGTTTACGAGTGTTTTTGAAATATGAGCCTGCTTCTGGAACGAATTATGCTCATAATCCAAGGTTCCATATATATATATATATATATATATATATATACATACACACCCACACACACACATATATATATATATATATATATATATATATATATATAGATAGATAGATAGATATATATACATATATATAGATATAGATATATATATATATATATATATATATATGTGTGTATATACAGTGGAACCTTGGATAACGAGCGTAATTCGTTCCGGAAGTGGGCTCGTATTCCAAAACACTCGTAAACCAAATCATCATTTCCCATAAGAAATAATGAAAACTCAAATTATTCATTCCACAGCCCCCAAAAATAAATACATAAAAATAATTAATACAATCTATAAAATTAAAATAAAACAAATTAATCTGCACTTTACCTTTAAAAAAAAGTACAAATAAATCCTGACAGATAAGTGTTTCCGTTGGTGCGCGCAGTGTGTGTGTGTGTGTGGAATTAGCCCCTTCCCTCGCCTCGTTTTACACAGTAACACTCCTCCTCCCTCTCCCCACCTCGCTTTTTAAGATTCACAACACACACACACACAACGAAAACACCGTTTTAACAGGAAAAAAAGAAATCTCTCTGAGACTGGGCATGAGCTGCCCAGAATGTCAGAAAGTCTCTGTGCAAGGTCCTTGTCGTGTCCCTCTCCAACCTCTTCCAATTATAGGTACTCCTTTTAAAAGGCTGGGGATGGATGTTGTTGGCCCTGTAGAACGAAGTCGTTCAGGTAATAGATTTATGCTTGTTATAACTGACTATGCTACGCGATATCCAGAAGTGTTCCCATTGAAATCCATCAAGGCAAAGTATGTGGCTACTTGTCTACTGCAACTGTTCTCTAGAGTCGGATTTCCTTGTGAGATTCTGACTGATCAAGGAACTAACTTTATGTCAAACCTTTTGAAGCAGGTGTACAGATTGTTGGGCATTAGGAGTCTGAGGACCACTCCTTACCATCCCCAGACAGATGGACTGACAGAAAGATTTAATCAGACATTCAAACAAATGCTTCGTAAATTCATCTGTGACACAGGTAAAGATTGGAACCAATGGCTCCCTTATCTCTTGTTTGCATGCAGAGAAGTGCCACAAACATCTACTGGGTTTTCACCATTTGAACTGTTATATGGACGTGAGGTAAGAGGCCCTCTTTCTCTACTCCGAGAGATATGGGAGGGGGACGAGAGAACGAATGACCCTGTAAGCATAGTGGCTTATGTGATACAGATGCGAGAACGCTTGGATAAATTGACAACGCTGGCCCAATCTCACCTGGCACAAGCTCAAACCCACCAGAAAACCTGGTATGATAAATCTGCCCGTGAGCGAAGTTTCGAACCCGGTCAAAAGGTGTTGGTGATGTTGCCAAGCAGTGAAAGCAAACTGTTGGCAAAATGGCAAGGCCCCTTTGAAGTTAAAAGGAAACTTCAACCTACGAGATTGCACTGTCGGGCCAGGGCTGCCCTACACGAACGCTCCACATCAACCGTCTTAAGCGGTGGGTTCCTCGACCAGAAGGGATCACAAAGAGCTTGATGATTAGGAAGGTGGATGAAGAAGAGGAAGGGGATG